>VZTJ01006414.1:398567-411553 GCA_013397795.1 Orthonyx spaldingii | reverse complement strand
AAAATAAATTTTAAAATAATTTTCTAAAAATAATACGCTTTACGGCTTTCCAAAAGGAAATTAAATAAGAGTTCCAATCACTGTCTTGATTTGATTCTAGTTGGTTTTCGGGTTTTTTTAAACCCATCATGTGAAGGAATTACTAGCTAGAAGGTGTTGGGAAGCGGGGTAGATTTGTCTCCAAATATTTCCATTAATCTGGCATATTTTTAATACAATTGAATCAGGAAAAAATGAAGAATAATAAGAATTTTGCAGCTTCAAATAAATTCCCTGATCTATTTCAAATAAAGTAATAATAAAAAAGAGCTACAATGTGAAATTGTGTGGGCCTAGAATCTTAGTCATCTTTAATCTTTTGTAACTAGTTAGCACTAAATTTTAGACTGATGAAATAAATTTCACAGAGGCATTCCCAGTTTTTGTTTGGTTTCTACAATAATTTTTACAGCCTAGACCCCACACTCCTGTGACCTTCTCCACCAGAGAAGCTCTAACCTCATGGACTGTTTCCTTGATGTGGGGGGCAGTCATCCCCAGGGCATGGCCTCTTTCTGGTCAGGCAGGCACTGGTGCAAAGACCAAACCACACTCCTTTCCTGAACAGGGAATCTCCAGCAAAAGCCAGGGCAGCTGAGCAGAGCCCTTCCTGCAGTCGGGCAGTACTGACACTGAGGTCTTGCTGCACTTCATCTCATCGTGGTAGAAAATCCAGTTTCTTCCTTCAGCTAAAGCAAGACTTTGTCACAAGAAAAGGGAAATGCTATATAATTATTGTAGATGCCTCATTTTTTGTATAGTTTTATATCTAGACTGGCAGCTTTCCATGACTGCTCCAGAGATCCAAGCCAGAGCTAACCCAGTCCCTAGCAAAGTTACAGGGGCTTCTGTTCAGCTTTAAACTTAAACGAAACCCAGCATTGCTTTTTACAACCAAGCACCAACTGATGGGGCTGAAGAAGTTCTTTAGTGTATATTGTCAAACACCCCTTGTCTTAAATGTTGTGTCATTAGCTTTAAGAACAAATAAACGTAAAAGGAAAAGAAAATGGTGATTAATTATTTTAGAATTACTTGTAAAAGAAATCCTCATGCTGGCATGAAGATCTTGGAAAAGTACTGACTACTGTTTCCCAGTTTTAAAATTATTGAACCACTGTGAAGACAGGAACAAGTTGCCCAGAGAAACTGTCAATGCTCCATCTCTGGAAATGTTCAGGGTCAGTCCAGACAGGGCACTGAGCAACCTGGTCTAGTATAAGATGTCCCTGTATATGCCAGGTACTTGGAACGAGGTGATCTTCCAACCCAAACCATTCTAGAATTCCATGAAGATCTGGGCCTGGTGAACTCAGCAAGTGGAAGCATGCCTGTTGCATGCTGCCTTTGAGGGGGTAGTGAAGGCCACCCATGTTGTCTACACACGTGGGCTGCTGAGCTTGCTGCCCCAATGATCATATTGATACCAAAATTATTTTGGCTTTCCTTCATATATATTCATAACTCTGTTGTTGTATAGTTATATAATTCCTAGCTAGCCCCAGTACTTTTCCCTACCTTCTCCCTACCCTGATAGGTAGAAAGACAAAACACATTCCAGAGAGGCTCCAAGCCAGGGTGTCCAAGGCCCCTATCCTATCTTGGTTCTTCCTGGGAGCCAAGGTTGAAACCAGCTCTTTGAGACACATTTTCATAAACAAAGTTTAGTTCTTATCTAAACGGAAGCTACAGCAAGAGGTGAAACCAAAAGGGGGAATTACTTTAACACTTACATCTCTAATTGGGGATTTTTGTCAATTTTGCTAATTTGCTAAACTTATAAAACTGTGTTCACCTCATGTGGAGGTGGGCATTTTCCATATCTGCTCCATGGAGGCCTCCAATAAAGACCAGCCTTTATATTACCACGTATACTAATATTGTCTCAAAAGTGTGTTGTTTCATTTCTAGGTCTTTAAGACATCAATATTTAGTCTGCATCCAGAGGCTCAGCAGGGCCTGTAACTGAGTACTGGTACTCAGTCTGAGTACTAAAGGACAGCAACATCCTTGGCTGAGCCTGATTTGTCCACTCTGTTGGCACAAGTACACCTTGCAATCGAGCAGTTTATCACCTGTGTGCTGTGCTGGTGGATGATGGAGCCCAGCACTGACCATCCAGTGCTGCTACCAAACTGGAACAGACCTGTCCAGATTCTCTGCACTCCAAAGACTTTCATTTAGAGCTCTTAGCATATGTCTCTTCTGCATCCCTGAGGTCTCCTGAGGTCTTGCTGTTTGAATATAGGGCTATGCCCAAGCAGCATGGATGCACCTTGAATCTACAGAATGGCTTTGGGCTGGAACACAGGCTCAGGATGATACTCGACTATAAATCCCACCAGACTGCAGAGGCATAAATGAACTCTTCAGTAGTATGTGAAGGAAAAGCAATCAATCTGCATGTTCAGCAGCTGTTCACAGAATCAAATATCCAGAGAGGGCTTGTGGTACACATCTGAGAAGATTTTGCAAATGAGGAGAGCACTATGTCTACTTGCAAATGCCAGTAAAGCATTCCCATCCCTTTGATTATATCTGATACTCTAGAAATGTTTCAAGTCTGATGCTCACAGAAGTGGTTCTATTTTTTGGAAGAACAAGAGAAATAATATGCGTTATTTTTTTCTGTGTTGTACCAAATAATTTTAAAATGCTGTAGCACTTTTTCATGCTTAATCCTATGCAAATTTTGTTATGCTTTGATTTATTTTAGCAAAATCAGCTTTGTGATAATACCATGGTTTGTTTTTTTTTTTTCTTTTATAAAACCAATTTTAATGTACTCATTTTCTTCAGAGACTCATAAAATGAATTACTAAACGAATTAAATCTCTCTCTCTCCCAGTATCTGATCTACTTTGGAGTTGTCCATGGTATGGCAGTAACTGAAGTCACCTACTTGAAAGATAACTCCTCATTAGCTGGTTATGAGGGAGAGGAGCCTTCCCAGGGAAAAAAAAATAGTAGAGCCTTGGGAGGGTATGTCTTTTGGTTTGATGATTCAGCTTGCACTATTCTCATCCCTGAGGCACACCAATATTGTAAGGGGCATACCCTATTGTTCAGAGTGCCACAGGAAAATGTTCACAGCTGCAGTCTAATATTGGACTTCAATACTTTCTTCTGGATATTCTGGAATAATATGTCTGATTCCTCCTGGTACATGTAAGGAACAGCAGATTACATACAGCTCCTTCACTGCCTACAGTGCTCCCCAAAAGCCCAGAGGATAGTTTGACAGAAACGACATGGTATTGGTCTATTTTTTAACATGGGAAATTAGCACTCAAATTCATATATTGTTGTCTGATGTGATTTATGTTTGTTACTAACACTGTCTTGTCAACAAATGTCATAAGGCACAGATACAAGGAGCCATGCAGGCAACCCAAGTTAGAATTAGACAATAAATGTAGTAGAAAAACCCTAAATCCCATTTGTAAGATACAGGAGAACCACCAGGCTGGGTTCAGGCAATAAGCCAACCTCTCAGCAGCAGAATTCAAATGGTGAGAGCAAGTGTGAGAGGCTCTCACAGGTAATTTCCCTTACTCACCCACAAAGTATCAGGGGGTACTCCCAGATCAGGGTTGATACTAAGGACAACCCAAAGTCTGACAGCCAGGAAAACCTCCTGCCCAGCCTCACAGAGGGACTTCAGTACACAATCCCAAAAACATAAGCAACCAGTCATGATGATGCATGAACCTTTCTCCTTGGAAGCAGGAATAAACCTGCTGCATGAGTGGGACTACAAAAGCACATTGCAAGATGTCAGGAAGACTATAGTAGCATGACACAGCCCACTACAGAAGTCTTTGCTAGTAGACACCAAAACCATAGGTGAACAGGGACCCCAGCCTACGAACAGATTCACAAATGAGTAGCCAAAGAGGAGCCCTAAGCACAGCAGGCAACAGTGTGACCAGAGGCAGGTGTAGAACAGCAGCTTAGAGTGACTGTCGTGCTCAGGGAGCTGCAAGTACCCACCATACCTGAACGCTGCTGCCAAGGGACAGACAACTAACACATGGACAGAGACACAGCAAGCAAGCTTACAAAAATCCTAGCCATCAAGTGATCAAAACAAAACAAATAAACCCCACTGCCCAAAAATCCCCAAACCAAGCCCAAAAACAAACAGTGAAGCTGGTATAACAGAAGCTATGGAGTCCATGTTTCATACTTGCAGGTAGGCTAAATAATGATTGCATGTCAGGGCAATTTCTATTTTCTTTTTACTTCTATTTTTCTATTTTTACCGTTTCTGTTATTACCTACTCTGATGTAAAAGACACAAACTCAAGAGGGAGGGAAGATTCCAGGTCACGATGAGGGGACTTGGCATTCTAGGGCAGATGGGAATGTAGATGCAACTAGAGAGGACAAATGAGAAACCTCTCAAAGAAGAAATGCAGTCATAGTGCTGAAGAAATGCAGTCATAGTGCTGAAAAAATCCTTCATCAAACTTGAGAATACAGATGAGAAGCTGGATGTTTGCTTCAAAAGCCAGTGTGCTGGAAGGACAATGAAAGCAATGGTCCAGCAGCAGACTAAGCCTTTGCAATCCCTTGCAATGGAACCCTCTGGATAAAGCAACTGAGCACATATTAGGAAAGGGAAGGCAACTGTGCTTGTTTAAAACACAGAGGTTGCAACAAGAGTGGAATTTGGAGGAACTAGTAGAGTAACAAAGGGTTTGGAATAGTCACCATCAAGTCCATCTGCTGCCATTAGGTTTGACTGCTAGCTGCTGACTAATTTATAAAAAGTTCCATCATTAAGTAGTTAGTTTAGATTTAGATACATGCAGTCCTCTCCGTTTATTATCTAATGTGAAATACCCAGAGCAGCAGACACAAACAGCAATGTTATGTTCCCTACAGCTCACAAAATCAAATGCCTTTCAGTTCCAGGCTTTAATTTATAGTCTTTCTTCCAGGTGGTGGCAAGGCACTGATCCAAAGTACAGTATGGCTTGCACCAGATGTTGGCACTCATGCAAGCCTAATTTTGGCAAGCAGGGGAAGAGTCAGGGCATTGAGATGCTGTGGCAGCCATTCTGGTGTTGGCTTGGTGCCTTGAGAGCATGGCAGAATTTCATGTGTGTGTGTCAGTTCCAGATACTTCTCCCAGTTATTTTATGTTCTTTAAAGCAAAGCAAGTCTCCAGCTGTTACAGTGTGGAGAAGCAAACTTTAAGCAACCAAATGAGTGTATCTGATACAAAAATATGTAGAAATGTTTGCACTTGCAGAGTCTGAAACTATCTCTGCATATTAATGCATTGCACACTTCAGCCTGATTCAGATGGGCAGCAATTTAGATGACAATGATGATGTTTTAATTATGAGTATTTCTAATTTTGGCTTTTATTGAGTGCAGTGTTGAGTCAAGATAGAACTTGAACATTTGTACAACAAAATTGACTTAAATAGTACTATAAACTCCAAATGGTTGGCCTATCGAAAATCCCCATGAAATGATGTTCAAGTAGTGCTGATGTTTGAATTAGCAGCATCATGAAAAAGCAGGTACAGATTACAAGCTGAAGTGAGCAAACTGAATTGCTAAACACAGGTCATGTGCTGCTTTATTATTTGGCTATTTTCTCTTGAGCATCCTGGATTGAATAGAGCAGCTTCAATTCAGCAGTGGCTGCCATGAAGCTAAATAGTATTCCACTGCTACAAAAAGCAGTTAAAAAAGCAAGCAAAGAATCGTAAAATGAAGAGCTGAACCAATGTTCCTCTAATTCAGGGCTGAGAGAATGGAGGGTAAGAAATGAAAGACTACCTGCTATACATGTAAGGGATAGGGAATTAAAAAAAGTCACTCTATGGACATATGGCAAGGGCAGTTGCAAGGCATGCCTGAAGCCTGGGTAAGCATCCAGGTGGTAACAAGGCAGGAGGACATGATTTGTTTGTCTCTCAAATTTTGGTGCTGTAATCCTCACTAAAACTTTGTTAAGTATCGCTGGTAGATATGCCTTAATTTAACTTTAGTTTAATATAACTCTAATTTCAATAGGGTTATGTGGAGATTGGCTCTCTAGAAAAAATATGGAAGGGAATTAGGATACTTCTGAGAGAAATCTGCACCTAACGTGTCCTAGTTAGAAGAAGAGACACACACCCTCTTTCAGACATGCTAAAAAGCCTTGTCCTGGGGCAACATGGCAATGATTCAGGAACATAGAAAAATCCTTTAATATCACTGGATATGCCTTGCATTTTAATCATTTGACAGAGAAGAGAGCCAGGGGTCTGAAAACAGGAGGAGGCAAAGTGTGGGGTGGGGCTTTATTTGGTTCACTGGTTATGGATTAGTTACCTGAGGTGAAAACAGATTCCAAGAAGAGATCATGTAATGCTACTAATGCCAGTTCTACTCCAGGTGCATCAGAATTTAGCCTTAAATTAAGTCAGTAGTATGGCTCCATAGTTACCCTGGTCTAATTCACAGTGTATCATTGGCTTTGTTACCAGGGAAACTGGCTGCTGGGAAAGGGTTGAGGTTTAGGATGAATATTCTCTGTTGTGGACAAGACAAGAAATATGTAATACTGGAATAGTGTGCATCAGTTGACAGTGGCCAGTAATTTGTTCTTGTCAAAAAAACCCCCTGAATTCAACTCCCTCTTTGGTGATGACCAAGATGATGATATGAACTCATTAGCTAAAAGCCACCTATGACAACTGTCGTACAAGCAAATGTACAGAACTGTACAAACGACCTTAAAAATCACCAGCACCAGACATTGCAGTGTTTTATCTGCAGTGAGCACTACTGTTGGATGCTTGAGGTATCTTAGCTACCAATTCTAAGATTAGTTTTGAGTATATCACATCATTGTTTATCCAGCATATGTGATGTCAAGTAACAGGTCTCCGTGTATTTCTGTCTTTTTTCTTAAGATTTTTAACTTAAGACACCTAAGGAATCCCTTCAAGTAGAGATTTGTCCACAAAACCCCTACTAAACGTGTCCTTCATAGCAACAATTTCAAATGAGGTGATGGCAGCAGGCTGCAAGCAGCATACATTCTTTTCCTATCTTCCTCTGCTTTTTCACTGTTGTTAACTTCTCTCTGAGAGGCACATGAATACCTTGTCTATACCTTTACCTTGTGTACAATACACCAAACCAGATCACCCAAAACACCTGACCATTGCTCTGGGAGGGTCATGAAAGCCCATCTGAACTGGTGAGAGCTAGAAAAATCAGAAGCTTAAAGAAAAGTGCATTAATAACCTCTAAGTAAACACTATGGATATTTTAAATCCATTTCAGGGATGTAGCCACTACTTTTAGTAATCAACTTATAACAGCAAGGATTTTGAAAGGAGAGTGATGGATTTAGGAACCCCTTATATTTGTCTATTAAGTCACCAAGAGCATTTAAATCCATTAATGTTCCTGGCAGATATATAAAGTCATATTTGTTAAACTTGTTTCTATTTTATGCTTGCAACCTGCATACACACAGAATAAAAACAGTTTTGAAACTGTGATTTCAACAATATGCACTAGGTTTTTTCTACAAAGTTTCAAAAAGGAGTCTACAAAACACAGAGATCCATGAAAATGTTTAACATCTCTATAAACAAGAAAGAACAAAATCCATGTCTGCGTGCCAGATACAGGGGTACGTCTGTAGGAGTGCGTGCGCTGTGTTTGTGTGTGCACACTGTGAAGCACCAACTTAATTTAATTAGATGGATCTCTGTACTAGCAAATTATTTCTACCTGTGAAAATTACAGAAGCCTTTGATCTATGATTCCAAGCAAAGGGGAAACAAATTTATTACCTACCCAGGCATTTCCCACACTGTCCTATGCTTTCCACAAAGGCCCCAGTGAAGTCAGCCCTTTGAAAAGGGAATATACCTAGCTTGCAGGAGAGAGAATTATGAAAAGCATTCCTCAGAAGGCAGTTTATCAACAGATGGCTTGAGTGGGGCTTGCAGCCTAAGCAAAAGGAACAAACACTTCCCTTGTGATTTATTTCCCCATGAATCTGTCAAGAACTGGCCTCCCCACATTCCCTGGGAATCAGTTCTCTCAGGTAAAAAATCCAGGCCTTCACTTTTTTGTCCTTACTGGACCAATAGTCATGTCTAGAGATGTTAATTCTTATGTTCAAAAGGTCAGATTTCTTTAAAAACATGAATATGCCACAGTGCTACATAACAAAAGATCCTCTATCCCAGGATCCAGTGCCGAAAGAGGATGCTAGGGAAGGACTTCAGAACAAAGAAATCACACTGTATTTCAAGTACTTTCACTATGTCCTGATCAACAGATCATCTCTGCACACATATAGAAACCCTTGGTGGATTTCTCTCCACTGAAAACCTTGCGCTTCCTATTGAGCCTTCCCAGGGTTTTAGCAGACATGAAGTTTTAGCATCCCCAAACCAATGAGCCTGCCAGCTCGCTGACAGCATCAATACAGGCATAAAAGAATTTATACCGACACTGCTGGCGAAAGGGATTGACAAATAGCAGCTCTTCAGCTGCTGAAACAAGAACATGAGAAGAGGTTGATTTAAATAGATTTCTATCACATGCAATTGAAAGCAATCAAGGGTTCTGAACAACAAGAATGACTCTTTTAAAGCAACAATTAGAAGTCAGGCTCAGCGTTAGCTGTCTAAAAGTTACATGCCTAATCTTAACTCTTATCATTTCTTTATGCTATATCTATAGATAGGAATACACAGCAAGGCAACTTGCTCCAGATGACAAGTCAAATCCTCCCTATGATAGCTGCTTTCTGGAAGTGCCTACAAAATTAACAGGAGCATATCTATTCTTATGGCAACTCTTTTTCTATTTACTTCATTCATTGAAAAAAACCAAACCTTGATTACCTAAAATAATTCCTAAATTCCTAAAATATATAAGAAAATAATAGAATTGTATCCTACTAAAATATTCCTTAAAATACTGCTCAAAAAAGGAATCTCAAAAAGCTATAGGATAAACCACTGGTTTATCAGACAGATAGAATTCAGACAAGACCCACAGAATTATAATTTATCTTGTTGCTAAAAAAAAAGTCTGGCATGAGAGTTTTTCTTTGAAAGGTAGATTACCCTTGGTTACTAAAGGAGAAATTTTATCACTAAAAGCCCACTGCTGGAGTGATGTTTATAATACCTTCACACCTAAGTGGGTTCCCTTGAGTAATGCTACAGAACAGCTGGCTTCCCAGAAATAAGATATCATCTTCTACCATTTAATTGGGCCCCTGAACTTGGTGGACCATTCAGGAGAGGTTGTTCAGGTGCAGCTTATCAGCACTCTAGGATCTACGTATTTATATACTCCATTGGGTTTTCCTAAATAGGTCTTTATTTCTAATTACTCTCTTCTCCTTGATAGATATTTGTAACTCTTATTACAACAATTTTGCAACAAGCCACATCATCACACACAATCAGAATCCTGGTTACTTCACACCAGAATAAATGAAATAATTTTGCTCAACGGTTAGGCTAAAGTTATAATTCTCAGCACTTCAATTTTTTTCCATCTGTCAAAACTATGGCAGCGAAAGTTTCTGAAAATAAATCTTTCTTTTTGATATACAGGGTCATTTCACCAGACAGTGACAAATATCTCAAAGGATCCAACATATGGATCACCTCAATACATGGGAGGCTCAAGGTCCTTTTGCTTTGTATTCAGCAAAGAGATTTTAAGACAAATGTATACCTTAAAAATTGCCTTATGCTCTCTATGTACTCACATTTGTAGCAACACAGTTGCTATCATGCATATCTTAAAAAACAATTTGCTGATTAACACAGAAGTACAGAATTTGGGCTGATAGTCTGTTATTTTGTTATTAAACAATGTTTATGCAGAAAACAGAAAACCTCAGGAGACAGCAGGAAAGCCACCACACTTGGAAATAAAATAAGATTCTATTATGATAGTCTATACACTTAAGGTCATAGATAAATACCCATTTTTATGTCTGTATGGAAAAACACCCACCTACATTCATCACAGCAGTGGATGCAGTTCAATTTGCAGTTACACAATTTTAAATTAGGATTTACTTTTCTAAAGCCAGTGTAATTCTGCTGACAAAGTGATGTGAAAGAGGAGTTCAGCTGATTTCTCTCCTGGTCTGGACCCCATGGGCCAGATTCCTTGTGTGCATGTCCATTATCTCCCAGGTACCAAGCAGGAGCAAAGAAATCAGTCAACCTACTGGGGCTGTGGAGACGTGGCACATCCTGGGTGAAGATGGCATGGTTGTATGAGCCAGATATTCCTCCTCCAGGTGACTGAGTCATCCAGATGGGTGCCCTTAGGTTCTCATGTCTCCTTCCAGGTTAGGAAGCCTTGGTTATGCAAGATAGTTACTGCACCACTGTGACTGGACCTCCTCTCCCCTCACCTGGCCAGTAATGTGCACCAAGCTCTACTAATGTCTTTTCTAGGATGATCAAAGAGGTTCTTGCAGTACTAATCAGGTTTACAGGCTATCTGTACATTTGCAGGAATGAGTTGTTAAGATATTTTTATTGCACTTATGTAACAACAACCAAGTGCTGAACTCAAACTGACAGACTCTTCAAGGCTTTTCTGTCTGCACTTTCAGTGCCCACACTGGATCAGATTCCTCTTTCTCACTTATCTTTTACACCTTGGATTCATCACTTCTAGTCTCTTTCCCAAAAAAACTCACTAGCAGCTCTTTCTTGACCCAAAACAGGGCTGCAAAGAGAACTACCTACTCGGTCAGCAAATTCCCTAACCACTTCTTTTCCATGTTGGTGCTTTTTTTGCTGAAACTGATGAGAATTACTAGCTGAAGACAGATTTCATCACTTCTTTGCCCCAGAAATCATTACTTATTAAAAATTAAGTCAGACATCCACCTTGTTACGACCCATACTTTCTGAGGAACTGAGAGCATACCTCAACTGCTGCATCCAGCTCTGGAGTTCCAGCACAGGAATGACATGGACATGCTGGAGTGAGTCCAGAGGAGGCCACCACAATGATCAGAAAGAAGAAGCACCTCTCCTATGAGGAAAGGCTGAGAGAATTGGGTTTGTTCAGCCAGGAGAAGAGGCTTTGGGGTGACCTCATTGTGGCCTCCCAGTACCTGAAGAGAGCCTTCAAGAAAGATGGAGAGAGACTTTTCACAACAGTAGTGACAGGACAAGGGGGAATGGATTCAGAATAAAAGACAGTAGGTTTAAATTACATATTAGGAATTAGGAAGAAATTTTTTTCCTCTGAGGGTGGTGAGGCCCTAGAACAGGTTGTCCAGAGAAGTTGTGGATGCCCCATCCCTGGAAGTGTTCAAGGTCAGGCTGGATACTCACTAGGGATATATGATTTGGCATTGTATATATTGATACATGATGAAAATTACTTAGGAATCATGACAATGACAAAGAAAACACACTAAGCTTTGGGAAAAGAAATATGTATCTGTAATGATCCTAGTTATAGATCATTTAAGATATATCACTACCTACACAGGTCCTAAGCAAGTAACACCTTCTGTGATTCCACCAAACAGATGTCAGTGTCAAGTTTCTTTCTGCTAATAAGTTTAATGCTAAGTGTCTTTATGACCTTAGCATATAAACTGCATGCAACCCTTGTAGAAATTAAACACATATGAACAAGAAGTATTCAGCAATAGTGTCTGTTTACAGTACAAAATAAATTCAGTTAAAGCTTAAAAGTATGTGAAGTCACTTAAGAAGAATTGATTTATCTTACATTTTTCAAAAAGTGATAAATTTTTGGTTGAAAGAAATTAAAATCAAGAGCTTTATAAGAAAACTGTGAATTTTGATTCAAAAATACTTTATGTGAGAGACAACTGGGCAATTAAATCTCCATGTTCAAGAAAACAGGCTCCCTAATTTTCTGTTTTGCTGACCCATGAAAAATGACAGATCCTAACCACAATGAATCACAGACATGTAGTCTAGATACCACATGCAAGACAGGAAAAAACCCAATCTTATCTCTAATGACCAGAAGCACATTTTTTAAGGTGTAATAACAACCATGAATATAGATTATTACTTTCTCTTATTTATCACATCCAACATCATGAAGAACATCAGAGATGTTCTTATACTGCATTTCTGCTTTCAGGCACCAGAGGAATCAAGACTTGGAGCAATGCCTATCACATCTGGAAAGGTGGGGCAAAAAGGATTTTTCCAAACTGAAAATCAGAAAGCCAGCTGAAGTTTTAAAACTTAATATTATAGATCTAAAAATGTTAAGTAAGGTGCTTAGGAATTTACTACATAGGATGTGACTAGTACCTGATTTAGAAGTTGTTCACATACACCACTGTGACAATACTAATGATCCCAGTTGTGTCAAAAACATGCAGTTATATGGCTTCAGCCACAAATTGAATAATTCCTCTAGTTAAGGAGAACCCCATACTGGTACCTTGGGGAATTGTAAAAGTCAACACTAAACGATCAATTTTATCCGTAATTCTGAAAGTACCAGTCAGGATTAAACTGTAATCATGACTTGTTATTAGATCAGTATATGTCTGACTAATGCTTGGCTGCAGGAGGATTTATCACAAGTTCAGTTACATCTAATGCTTTCCCACTTATATTGCTCCCTGCAGAGCTAATTGGATCTCAATGGAAGTTTATGGAAAATTCAGCTCCTAAAGTGACAGATATACAAGACTTGTCTGTCCCTTCTTTCTGACATGTATTTTCTCCTTTATTTGCTTTTCCTCAAAACAGTCTTCTTTTTTTTTAGATTAACTTCTACACTGGTACTGGCTTGTATTAATTTTCCATTTCTTTCTCCTCTCTCTCTCATTTTTTCTCTATCATTGTTTCAGTTTCTAATCTAGCTAGCTCATTGTAGCACAAAGGTGAGGCAGATGGTAGCTACAACATGTACCAGAGAATATT
>VZTJ01006414.1:237374-398560 GCA_013397795.1 Orthonyx spaldingii | reverse complement strand
GGGGGGAGATGTTATCGTCAACATTTTTCCAATTTTTTTTTTTTTTTTTTTTTTTTTTTTTTTCTTTCAGGTGTCCACACGATTCCCTGAAGAGATACCCTTGTAATGACTTAAAGGAGAGAAACTGAGATGTACTGGGAGATGGCCATTCTTCCAGGGGCACTGATGCAAACACACTCCCACAAATGCACAGAAGAGAAACCAGGAGCTACTGGTTTCTATATTTATGGACAGTGCAAGCAACTGTCACAAAACATCTGTCAAAGAGCAGGCAGGATATAGCCTTGAAAAATAAGGATACTTACAGCACCTATACAGTCTTCCTTGTGTGTTTTGGATGACTAAGTCAAATGAATGAATGAGCAGACAGCTGGAATAATTTTCTCTGCTACTGCAATTTGTATGATCTGAATTTTTGTAGACTCTGCACATTCGAGGAGGCGCAGAAAAATACAGGCATTCAGTTATGAAAACCTCAGTACTGAAAATATATTCGAAATATATAGCTACACTTCTGCCTGCTGTAAATCAGCCTCTCTCTTGTTTGAAGTTAAGCTATATTTCATCCAGCTGAAGATGAAAATGACTCAGGGTAGAAACTGTCCCAACACACTCGCTAGCAAGGGCACTACTATTAGTGATCTAGATCTGAAATGCTGAATTATTAGGACCCAGAGTCACTGCCAGACTCAATATTAAAGCATCCTGGTTGCTGATTCCCAGTGGTAAAATGGAAAAGCAGGTACCTTAGCATACAAGGATTTATCCTATTCCTTGTGAGGTTAACTTGCTACTGATGCTGCACATGGAAATAATTAGCCCCACCATGATTCCTTAAATATCAGGGATTAAGTTTAGGCTTTTTAAATGTGGTACCATCTCACTTCAAGACTAACAGATAAAATATATAAAACTATGCAACAGAAAAAGAACAAATAAAAGGAGCAGTCTGCCAAAACGCAGGACTAGCACTTAATAGATGAGAGAAGATGTGGTTTTTTGGTTTTGCTTTTTTATAAAGATGGAAGATAGGAGAGACTGGAAGAGTTGGTAAGTGGAGCCTATAATTTGGAGATGAGGTATTTTTCTAGAAATGAAGTGATAAAAGGTCGGTCTCTGCAAACAAGCAAATGGAATATGCCAACTAATGTAGGAAATAATGAAGAACACTTCTTAACTAATTTTAATTAAGCAAGACATGCAAAAATATTAATTTAAGCCAAAACTAAGCATATCTAACACAAATGTTAGGAGTCTAAAATGGAAAAAATACACCAGCAATTTAGTGGAAGGATTGTAACAAAAGAGGGCAATAATGTCAGAAAATAAAAGTAAATACCACTGAAAGCACAGATCATACTGACAGAGGAGGATGACAAACAAAAGTTAAAGAACTGTTATTGTCTATTGTCAAATAATGTAAATAAGTGAATGTATCAAAATACAGTATACATGTGAGGACTGCCAAGTAGTGCTCAAATAAGAAATTTTGTTTTACTGAAATACCTCATCAAAATGGTACAGAAACAAGCAAATGTGAAGGAATGTTAGAGAGGCTATAAAGGCAATAACTATATCTTCAGGTAAACTACATAAATATCACATCAGATATTAATGTGTAATGTATTATTTTTACACAAGTAAGAATTTTTCTTCAACATTTATTATTTTTAAATGACTCTACTGGCCAGAGAACCCAGAGGAAGAAGAGCAATTCCTGATGAAAAGTGTATAGCCAGTACCACATACACAGAAGCTTCTGGCAAGCTTTGACTTACAAAAGTAGTTTTACAATAATGACTATGAAATATTTAATTTATTTTTTAATACAGAGACATGGCATTGGTTATGAGGTTTCATCAGGTAATGGTGATGTATAGCTCACTTCACAAATGAGTAAAACACTTATGACTGTAAACTAGAAAACATTTCAATAATTAAAAATAAGTTATGCTAAAATGAAGGAGCTATTTCAGCAGAAATAAATCCTTAAAATTTCAGAACCATGTTGCAATTTCTCAATTTCCTTCCATATTTCCCCATTTAGTAAACAAGAAGTGAGTAGACAATGTAACTCCGCAGAACAGCCACCTCTTCCTCACACACACAAATCCCTTCATCATGTGGGAAATCATGAAAGAGTTAATTCTGTGTGAATTTTATCATCTCTTTGTAGAGGGACAGTGCAGAAGAAATGGCACACATCCTATAATCTTGGGAAGTGTGGGTCACATATATTTCAGTGAAAAATCATATCTTACATAAGCAGTCCTCCAGACCAGCTGCTCCTGGATCTGAATCCTTCACTTTCATGATGAGGGCAAACCAGCAGCAGAGCAAATAAAGATTCTGCATGTTCTCAACAGGCTGACACTTCAAATGACAGCATAAAGTAGAGAATCCCTAAAGCTGCTGAATCCAGTAACTCAATGTGTCTCCTGCCACCAGCACCTTGCAACATGGACCAAGACATGGATTAGCTTCAAATGGTATCTCTAGGTCTACAATAGTAAGTATTTATGAAGAATATTGTCTTTTTAATGATTTTGTTATAGCAAGAGTGTGTCCAAATCAGGAAACCAGGGAGCAACAGCAGCAACCCAAGGCTGTGCCAGCAGCCTCAACAGAAAAACTGTGATTAGCTCAGGTGCCCCCAGACAGATTAAGGTGTATTAGCAGAACAACACGAGGGAGACGAGCACTGCTGACAATGACCTTACCGATTTCTTGGACAGAGAAAATTTCAGCCTGCACATCTTTCAACTTCAACGTTTTTAAGCAACGGTAAGCAGTCATAGTTCCAGAATAACTGCATTTTTAGAACAGAAGAAATAAACAGGGAATTTCTTGACTAGTTTTTAATGGGTATTTTAATCTTCCCCCCTTGCTTGTCATAGAATCACCAGCACACTGGCATTTATGCAATTAACAACCAGATGGATATCACAGCAAAAAAATTAAGATTAAAAACTATACAAATACAGACATATTAGACAAAAGAACATGAAGTAGTTTCACCAGTTCTGCTATTAAAAAAGAATATAAATGGAAAAGTCCCTGATATAACTATTCTGACTATTTTCTCTTTAGCATATTAGATTTGCATATGTAGTGATCCATTTCAGAGTTGAACCATCAAACCCTACGAGGGTAATTTAACCAACAGAATGTTATAATCAACCACAGCAAATGCTAAGATCTTTAGAGACTGTAGGAGTTTAACAAAACAGGTGTTTATATAAACCAAAAGGAAAAAGGATAGAATACAATGAAAGAGATCAAGGCAGAAAATATTGGTTAGCACAAGCACGATGTGATTCTCTTTTACAGCTGGATTATTCCAGAAGCAAATTGGAATAATATTTTTTTTAAAAATAAAGCCATTATTTTTCATTAGATGAGGCACTGGTGTCACACAAAGGAATATGGACTACATCTGTGTAACAAAAGAAATACAGCCTGTATCATGTACTGGTTAATACCTGAAACAGTTTGCAACATGGTGCAAACAGAGTGCACTGTTTGCAATGGAGTGCATACCCAACATACAGAAGTCACAAAATGGTATAGAAATGTCTTACCATGCTCTTCTTTTAATAGCAGCAAACCCTATTATTTAGCACTGTCTCTGTATCTCCAGAACAGATTTTAGAAAATAAATGGAAACTTTGGAAGAGATATAAACCATCCTGCCAAGAACAAAAAAACCCCCAAACTGACATCCCCTCAACCTCACAACCTGTATGTTTGAATAGTGCAGACAATCATATTGCTGTTGTTTAAATGACCCCTTGACATCAGACACGTCAACAGTCAACTGAAATAGTCTCATACCTTGTCAAGCTTCCTTCTTTAGGACATGCACATGGTTTAAATAGAACCCTAGACATCTGTCAGGTACCTGAAATCTAGTCTAAACCAGAATGTTTCTGTAAACAGCAGCTCTAAGCCCCGTCAACATCTGTGGACATATGCTGATAGAGCAGATGAGGTCCTTTGTCCCTACCTATATCCCCTCCAAAATGGCACTTTCTCTTCTTTTTCTGCTGTGTCACAAGGACATAATTTCTAACTCCCTTAACTGGAACTTCTGAGTGGTACTCTGATGAGCTTAATGGGTATTTTTATCTTTTTGCTCTTAGGAGGTAGGTACTTTCTAACAGCTTCTGTTTCTTCACATGGTGATGATAACCAGCAATTTCCCTTAGCAGCACTAACCCCAGCTTGGGTGAGATCATTATTTTGAGGATATATTAAAACTTATTATATCACTCAGTTAACTGATTATATGTCCTTCCATAAAAAAACATACCAACAATCCCTCCCTCCCCCAAATAACTCAAAAAAAGTAAGCCAAAAATCCTACAACTCCTGACTTTCATGCATCATATTTCAAAGTATCATGAAATCTTGAGTTGGCAGCCCAAGAACAATTACAGAGCTCATTACACATAGCAGTGTGCATCTATTTGTCTATGTTATAGGTGCATACAGTTTTCAAGCATTTCCCCCTTTCTGAAAGCCTATTCTTCCAACAGGTTTAAATTGCACTATTTTCTCAGCACAGCTCCATAGAAGAATAAGATTACCTTATACTGAAAACAATCTCATACTAGCCTGCATGCAAATGTGACTTCACAAAAATTTTAGAGAAGGATTACGGGGAAGTTCTCATTTGTGGGGAAAAGAGGAAGTATTAAAAACTGCAAGGTTGATTTGTGAAGTGTTTGAAGAGCCTTACAGGGTTCCAGCATTTCAGAAGTTACCAGCAGAGATAAATTAATGAACAGAGAACAGCTGATCTATTGAAAGATGCATGGCAGTTACTTTTCTCACATAGCTTTTATTATAGAACTCAACTCTCATAAGAAGTCAGTAGTCTCCCTTCTAAATACTTCAGTCCACAGACAATAGATGTCGTATATTTGCAAGCAGAGCAATCATCCCAGGAGACTGTTAAGGCTGTGGAACTTACAAAAAAATGAAAAGCAACTAAAGACAAGAAATTTTAAGAACTTTAGAAAGGCTGAGCGAGGAGAACTGAAAGGGTTTAGCAAAAAAATCCAAACCACCACCACTCCGTCCCTCAAAAAAACCCAAACAAAACCAACACACAAACACAAACCCAAAACAAAGCACAACCCTCCCCACCCCCAAACCAAGCAACTAAAAACAAATGCCTGCACACACAAAAGGGCTGTTAAGCTCTTAATTTTGCAAAAATATCTACTATATTTTGCAGCAACATGAAGTCATGTTTGCAGAAAAAATTTACTCTGGAAAGAAATCACTGGAATACTGTACAGTGCAGAGTAAAGTGTTTTCAATTCATTCTCTAATAACATCCTGTGATGCAACATTCATTTTTAGCCATATGGAGTGAGGTCATAGATATTTTGTATTGTATACTGATGTATGCATAGGCAGTGTAGTGGGCCATTCACAGCTCTCTTATAAATTAAAAGTACTGGGATTGAAAGGGAATTTATGGAGCTTTCATAAAACCACCATCCTTTTTCAGTTGGAAAAAATAAATTTTGGATTTTGTAATCTGGTGTTTCTCATTAGTTTATGATCCCACTGTAACAGAAGTGCAAGAGTTATTGAGGAAAAAATGAAGAAATACCCATCCTCTCGCTTACTGTTACGTGTTCTGTGATGTCCAAAGGTGACAGTCAAGACTGAAACCTAATTGTGCTTGGATCTGTAAAAACATGAAATGAGATCACATTACTGTCAGTAACCTGAATAGAAGATTACACCTGGGTCCATTTTGGGGCAGTTGGCAGAACTGCATCTCGAGGAGATTAAATGAGATGAATGTCAAGAGACTGGTGCAATAAGACAGCAAATCACTTCCAGGTATAAGGCATATATGGCAAAGGAATAAAAGATGAAAAAGGCTCAAGGTGAAAACTGATCAAGCTGTTCTGGGCCTTCACACAGAGTGATAAGGAATTGAATCTGGCAGTAAATCTACCATCAAGTAGGGCTTACTGAAAAGAAGCCAGTGAAGTAACTTGGAGGCAGAAGTATCAACTCAGATAAAGAAAATTATTTTAGGAGTTGAGTGATGTGTAATTCAAGAGGATTACAAAGAAATAATAGACAGGGCAAAATATAACCTACCCTGCTGAGACAACAGTTTTGCTTCTAACAAGCAAGGTCCCTTCTCAATACGGCTTTTTATGCATTGCTGCTGTCCAGATATGCAGGCAAGGTCTATGTCTTCTACTCTATTACAGCTCAGTACCTAGTAATTTGCCACAGAATTTAGAGAGCAGTTGGTTAAAAACCTTGGTCTGATTCTTTAGAATAAGGAATGTCATAGGCAGCATCATCCTTAAGCATTGTCACTGGATTGTATCTTCAATTAACAAAATTAAGTACCTTACAACATTAGTCCAGGTCAAAATTACTGAAGAGAATTTAACAGAAGGGAAGAATCTAAGATTCTTGAACAATGAAAGGACAATTACACCAATCAGAATCCACTGACCTTTATGTCATAAGCATACAGTTATTACACTTATGATCATGGATCTGATCATTCAAAATATATGGACAAAAACTCCACCAAAACTCCATTTAATTGAAATTTATTAATTATTCTTCTAAGCTCTTAAACACCTTCTGTGAAATTCGCACACCATTAGTTTACATTGAAGTGGTTTAGATGAACACAATAGTCAGAAAAGGTTTGTTGTTTTGAGAAAAATCTGCCTTTTTATTTCAATATTACTCTGTTCCAGAAGAACCATAGCCAGCTATATCCTCCATATGTCTGGATATGGAGCCAAAAATATACAACATGGAAAGGAGGACACTTTTAAGGAAGGATCACCATTGACTATGTTGACCTTAAGCTTCATTAGGAAACCTTATTCAGGTCCTATCTGCCTTCCTGTAACACTATAAATCCCCAAGTTTTACCCTAAGGCACTGGCCTCTCAAGGCTATAAAACCATTTAATTATTAGACAGAAGGTCAACCTTTGAAACACCTTCTTTCCTATCCTCTCAATCATAGTTACATTGTACATCTCTCACACAGGATTGGTACAGAAGGGTCCCAGTTTCCTGCTTCCATCTTCCAGCCCCACAGAGTGCCTGAAGAGGAGAGCAGCAATCGCTTTATGTTTGCATGGGCTGGCCTTGCCAGGCTGTCACAGGATGGATGGCTTTGCTCCAAAGCCAAAATCTGCAACAGAAACTGCTGCAGTACCTGGCATGGGAACCTCAAGCGTGACCTCCTGTTTAAACCTAAATATTAGTAGAGACTTGCCCTTATTGATTTTGTAGAAGTGTAATAGGAGAGCAGAGTTCTGCAGACCTTGTTTCAAAGTTATGTGTTACAAACAGGCAAGAAGGGTGGTGTGGCAAATGAGTCTTCCAGCATTGAGGCCCATCTGACCACCAACCACTGAACCTCTCAGAGGACACAACTGGCCTTTGGCAGTTCAAAAGCCCAGGAAACCAGGTATTTAACAGAGAGCAGCACAGTTCCTTTTGCATTTTACCTTAACTATAGGGAGGAGGAAAGTTTAACAGGAAAGGAGTGCACAGGAGGTAGAAAGAGCACAGTTTTTTCCTATCTCAAGAGCGACAGTGAGCAACAACCATCACTACTCTAACAGTTAATGATATGTACTGCTCAGATTGTGGAAGATTAAAACTTGTACCTTGTACAATCGATAAGTGAACTAGATAACATCATAAACTAAATTTTTTGTTTCTGGCTAGTAGCTTCATACTTCATACACATATGTCCTTGTTTTACATCAAAAGTTTGAAGACTTTCGAAAGAGGACAAAAGCAAGGACCTTAAATTTTAAATTCCCTGGTGTTTTTTCAAATAGTCTAGCTTTAAAATATCACTATGCAAAGCTACAGAAGCATAAAATTAATTGAAGACACTACCATTCAGCTAATAGAATTTGGCTTAGTCATGCTTAGTAGGGACATAAATCTGGAAGTCAAAGACAACAATTAATTTAATCGAAAACATAACATTAAATTAAGCATTGAGTTGCTAATTTTTAATTTAACCAGAATAATTTTTGGGAAATGTCCTAGCTTACTTTGGATTTGCTTTATAAGCATAAAACCCTACAAGCAACATTCTAGCACTCTCAGCACCTTCAGATGGAAAAAAAAATAAATTCTCTTCTGCACAAAGTACTTTACGTATAATTATGTCACAAAGAAAAGCATAAGTTCTTCAAGTGTGGATCACTTTTAAATTGGATGTTAATAAGAAACTGGTAGTGTAAAACACCAATGATGTATTGCATAGCATAGAATCACTCAGGAAAGTGAGTCTATGGCATGAGGTACACAACCCATTAAAAGGAGTTGTGGCAGTAATTCCAGTGGTTTCAGCTGAGCTGAGTCTACTTAATTGCAGTGATACCTTTGAGGAAAAATGGAAAGAGTAGAAGCCTGGATTATTCTATTAGTCTTCAACAAGGAGAAAGAAGTAGAAAACCCAAGAGACCAGTCACAATTAAGGAAGTTTCAAGTAAAAGTTTTATGAGGAAGACTAAGCTAGCAGAGTTACTTGAACTTTTCTCTCTCAACTTCTTAACTTGACAACAGCGAAGCAACAGATGGACACCAATCATTTGTCAAATAAACTCATGGGTCTATTTATACCATGTATTCCTTAAAAATATCTCTGTGCCTGAGATAAAATACCAAAACTTGACCACAGATCAATCAACAGTTAATTACAAATCAAACAAATACCTTTTTGAGTCAGCTGGTTACCATCATCAAAAATCTGCACTTAATTGCTGCTAATTCAGTGAAGAAAAACATTGATTTTAATACTAAATCCCAAGGTCTATTATTAAAAAGAAGAGCAATCCTGCCTCCCGAACCCTGATCACATATAGGCTGGAGATTAAAACTGGGGCATCAATAGTTACCAAGTGCTACTCTGTCCTAATACAAACTCTACAGCCTTGAAGATGTAGTTTACCTGGAATACCAATGCAGCTCTGTGTGGATTAGACAAATGTCAGCAAATTGCTCTCTGCTGTCCCTGTATTAATTACAGATGGCCAATAGTTTTGAAAGAGAAAGCAGCATTTAAACATGCATATAATCATTAATGATATAAAGCTGTTCTTAATTAGCTAAAGGTTCAAATTAGGTAGTCTAAATGCTTCAGCACTGGAAACAGGAAAAAAACCCCTGTAATTTTCCTCACTTAGATGCTATGTGAGCTTTATTGAAATAGTCTGTCAGCTTGCAAAGTGTTTCTTCCTGTGAATGTCACTATTTTCACAGCTGTTGACATCAGTCTGCTTGTACAGGTGATTTTCTTAATGAATTACTATTTTCTTTGAACACAGTTTAAAAAAGAGAACTCAGGAGCTAGCAGCAACAACAAAGCAAAATAAAAAAACATTTGAAGCCTCCAAGAAATGGAACAGGATCTAGAATACATCATGAAATATTTACCTAAAAGGAGCCACATAAGTATCATCAGCTGACATTTACTCAGGCTTAAGACTGTATAGTATTACTATTCAAAGAAAGAAGACAATTGGTGGATAAATCTTGCTTGTGTGAACAGACCTATTTGGATCAGTAAGTCCTCTTTTCAGTAAGATGAATGCTTTTGTGGTGAGTATATTAGCACTCATAAAGGACCAGTATGGGAAATTTTGTTGTATTGAATCATTCCAATAAAACACAAGTCTTTCCATGGTGCTCTCAGTGATCATTCACCTTCCACATACTACCACTAACTTATTTACCTTTCCTCTCTATTCCCTACACTTTTCAGTCATTTTGTGCTACACTAATCGGTGTTTTGCCTAGTCATCATCAGTCGTCATTTGCCTGCTCCATGTTATCTACACACTGCTAACCTCAGTTTTGACTCTTATGTGTTACTAAATGGTCAGAAAGAAGTTAGAGAGCCTTATAAATGCATGGAATTCCCAGGATCCCATCTTAAATGGAAAAGAAATAATACTTACAATAATATTATAAAGTTATTTTGACACTGTCATCCAGGACATCCAATTTCAATTCCAGGAGCAGACCAAATACTTCAGAAGCAGCACAGCAGAAGGAAGAACACTAAGAAGTTGTTCAGATATGGAATACAAACAGTTGGGAGGCAGAGGTCAACTCCAGAACACTACACAGACACAAATGACTCCAAAAGACCCCTCCTTTTATTGTGCTCCTGACCAAGATACACAGTGAGAAAAGCCTTTAAAAGAAACCTTAGAATGGATAATACTTGTCCTTCTCCAGCTGATGTCAATAGACACACCCTGCAAAGAAGATCTGCTGCATTCCCTGAGGTGCCTCTGTGCTGGCCTGGCCCCAAAATCCACAGGCATGAGTGAAGCACAGGAAGCTCTGCACACTGCTTAGGAAGTTATGAGCTGGAGAGAGGGGAATTTCCTGGTTTACATGAAATGCATTCATCATTAAGGTGTTCATTGCATTCCTGCACACAGGTTCATTCAGTTAAGGATATATAATATACTTCTCCTTCTCTGCCATGTTCACCTGCAAAACCCAACTCTCCAACCCATCAGGTGTTCAAAACTATCTTACAAGTGTGAGGAGGAATAAAGAAAATCAACATGGCTGGTTTCAGAGTATTGGCTTTACCGTGATCAGTAATTCTGGAGGCATCCATCTTACAAGCATGACTATCTGCAAATAACCTACAATTTGTGCATGAGCTATGTGAATGCACTTGCTTTTATTTATACCCATCTTGTCAGAGGTTATGTTTTACTGGACTAATCAGTTCAACATCATTCTAAGCACTTCAGTCATCAGGTACCAGCAGTCTCTTTTCTAGGAAGTCTACCAATCTCCTAGAACCTTGGGGCATGAATAAAACTCCCAGTGAAGATAAATTAAGGAAGTCACTGGCAGTAAATAATCCAGACTTCAGTTGTTAGCCACTCTCTTCTGTCCTTTCAAGGGAAACTTGAGCTGCTTTTGCAAGGAGGTTTAGTGGTAGTCTCTGGCTATCAATCACCCTCTGCTTATTTCAGCATTTCATTAAAGTTTTCCCAATTTTCCTGTAGTCCTGGAAGACAATGCTTGTAAATTGTTCATGTAGCAGGAATCCTAGTCAGTCTCCCAAAGTATCTGCAACCCATTAGACCCTTCTCTCTTCTAATAATCAGTTCTGTCCTCAGGTCCCTAAAAATTTCCTCTGTATATATATCACTGGCATAGCAACTTGCCTCACAGATTTTCACCAGACTGAAACTTTTGATAATTCTGAATTCTGTTTGACTAACAGCCTGAAAGCAAAGGAAGAATTGGTGCTTTGAGACTGAGAAGAAAAAACATGAACAAGCCACACCCGCTTATGGTCAACCATCATTATGAACAATTTCCTCTCAGTGTAAGCACAAGTTCATCCAGCTCTTTTCCCAGTTCACAAATGGCACGAGATTTTGGTTATTGCTGGCTCACTTATGCTGCATATGCTCCCAGAAGATATGAAATAACATGAAGCAGGTAACACAGGTAACAAATGTCATGCTCAGTGAAAGTTTTGGGGTTTTTCCATGTTTTCAGGTGGGATTCTTCTGGCATCTTGACTTAGTGGACGTGCATGTCCTTGTTTTGTATTGCTTTACATTTGTACAGCAGCACACTCTGTGAATATAATGGTCATTTGTTCTGTCATTGCTTTCCTGTCATTTCCCTTAGAGAAATTCCTCTAAAATTCCTGGGTGAAAAGTTTTACTAGAACCAATGGCAAACAAAAATGTAGATACATTGTGAGGATAAATTAAGTTACTCAACACACACCAGAATTTTAGCATGGACAATTTACCTACTATAAATTGCAACTGTTCTCCCTTTTTGGTCTTTTTACTATAAATGAAAACTAAATGGCAAGCAAAAGACAGGGAGAAAATGATCTTAAACTTTCTTACAGATACTATTAAACCAGAATGGTCCTTCCAAAAAAACAAGCACAGTATTTCTAGTTGCTTACAAAAAACCAGCAATTTGGGGGCTATTTTAGTGTATTACAAAACTGATGTTTATAATCATAGGAAACTAAAAATTGTAAACTAAGATGTTCACAAAATCTAATAGTTATACAAGTCTGTGATCAGAATTTAATCCTATAATACAAACAAAAAATGAGTAGCAAATATTCATAAAAGACCATTTTCATACAGTTCAAGAATTATTGAAATACTGTGAACAGTAATTTCATATAATGAAACCATAGAATCACAGATTCCTCGTTTAGGTTGGAAAAGACCTTTGAGATCATTGAGTACAACCATAAACCTTACACTGCCATATCATTTTCTGGCCAATTTATAAGCAGAGAAAAGAAGGGGGCAATTCATTAGCATTGTCATTATTTTAATATTTGGCATCATGTACTGTTCAGCATTCTTATTTTAAAATTAAGAATGATAGTGCTTCATTGTAAGGAATTAAACCAGCCATACTCAACAGAAACTTGCAGAGTTAGAAGACAATGAGTTGCTCAGGCCTCACTGAATTCACTTGGACTGGTATAAATTCAACAGACTTAAAAGCAGTATCAAACAGACATTCTTTTCCTCTTTGTATTCCTGTAGCATAGTACTTGCTATGCCAGGTACATTTGTCACTGGTACAGTAAGAACCAGCAAAAGCTATAAAAATCAAGTTAATAACTTTTTGCCTATGACAGGTCCATCAGATTTGGAATCCATTTCATTCACTTGTTAGTGATGATCAAACTTTTTATTCTATTAAATTTCTCACATGATCTCTCAAGAATTTTCTGGATGTTAATAACTTATTATCACAAAGGTGTGGTAATTAAAGGCCTTGTTTTGACAAAATGGTTACAATTCTGGCGCCATGCAACAAAAGTGAGAAAAGCAATTTACTTGCAAACTCAAAGTTAAATACCTTCACATAAAGACTGGAAAACACCACTATTTTATTGTGAGGTGTCATTTTGCATATTTTTATAATGACTACACACAATACAATTAATTTATTTTCAGACAGTAGGAGAAGGAAAAAAACAAACCAAATAAAAACTATGAATAGTCGTTTTCTGTCTAGACTAAAACGTTGCCATTCAGAGTAAATAGATGCTATGACATATTTAGTGATTTATTCATCAGCACTACCCAGCGAGGGCAGATTGCATTAATACAGACAAAACAAGCAAGACTGCCAGCATTATGTTTTGCTGAAGAAATATATAAGATATAAGTCTTAAGTTTTATTTACTTAATCTAGTTTGGGGGAATAATATGAGCATAATACTATACAGCAAGTTTTGAGAATTCTAATACGAAGTGAGTATATGAACTCCCTGCAGAGGGTCTTGCAGGTTATTAAAGTAACACAGAATAAATGCTTTTTCCATATGAGAAATTCTTGTAACTGCTAGACAGTGAACTCAGAAACAAATTCTGATTTCTGAGGCTATATTGTTCTATCTGTCTGGTAGGAATTTTCTGCATTTTATTTTCACTTTAAGGATTTGCCTTAGCTTATCTATAAGAACAAAACTAAAGAGTATAGTAAGATCTTATGTATTTCAGGCTACCATTGAAACTTGTAGACTGGATAGCAAAGGATTATCTGAAACTTGTGCACCACCTTTGTTTTATTTCCATTACATATACAGTCCAGCAGATATAATAAAACATAATAAGGGACAAGGCTGAAGAATCACATTAAGATGCAATCTCATGAAAGATTAAGAGGCCATGAATGAAGATGCAGGGTTTATTAAGGACTTGGGATCATAAATACAATTATTCACAAACAAAACACATCCATCAAAAGTGAGTTCAGACTGAAACTGCATTTCAGTGGAGCCCAGCTCTTCTATGTAATGCTAATAAATACATCTATATAGTCAGTTTAGATTACAGTGGGAAGAGAAAGCCACAGATTGTGGCAGGAGTGGGCTCAGCACCTCGTAAAACTGAACCTGTTATTTTTTGGTACAACCTTATTATAGAATACACTTAGTAGATTCACTCTCAGACGGATTGTATTTTGCCTTGTTTGAAGATGACTAATAACCTAGTTGCAAAATGGAACTCAGTGATGCCATAGCTACCTGATACAAGTACTGTCCAAGGATTTAGCCTGGCTATGTAATGCAAGGGCTGCATGGGCAGTGTTGGCACAATCTCTGTGCACCCCTGGGATGGATGTTTTTACCAAGAAAGCGACTATATTTCTCATACAGTGCTCCTAAAGAAAACAGGTGCATAGATGGCAAGGGAAACTCTTTAAATCAATGCTCTTAAAGGAAGAAAAATACAGCAGTCTACAAAGAATATCAGCAAGAAGTAAAAAGAAACTCTCAGTTAAATGCACACATTTAGAAACAGCCTAACACCTGCTTCCAAGAGACAGAGATACTTTAGTAATTAATATATGCTAAGGAAGCGTCATATGAAAGTTTATACATATATATATATATATCTCCAAGTCTGGTTCACACTGAAACACTGTTTAAGAGATTTGTTCTCTTGTCAATTATTTAAGTGTGGTTTGATGTACTAGGTTATTTAAAAACTGTAGGCTCATTACTTCAATAGCCCAAGAAATAGCTGACATCATTCCCTGATCGTATGCAGCATACTGAGCCCGTGGAAGTCAAATATTCTCTGTGTATTGCAGTTAATCTCAGAGGATGAGGCTAAAAATTATTGTTTTCTCCTCAGTAAAGAACTTCTGTTCCTAGTGCCACTTAAAGTTCCAGGGAATTATGGTGGGGGAGAGGCACCAGAGTTAAATGATCCTGCAAAGTCCTCTGTGTCAAGGGTTCTGGCTGCTTAAATGGGAAATCTGCAGATGGGGAACTTTTTGGAAAGGTCACAGGGGGGACTCAGACATTTTGGAGAACCATCTAGACAACATTTCTCGGCAACTCTGCTAAGTTCTTCCACATTAACAACACTGTGTTTGCAAGGACAATAAAATTAACAAGCTCCAAGAGCTTAAGAAATGAGTTCTAGAGGGAGATGTCTGCATGCTGCAGACCCAGATACTCCAACCTGCTTTCTTTTTGCTCAAACTTTCACTCCAACTCCCAGGGAAAAATTCATGAGAAGAAACTCATCTGTCTCACTGCACTTGCCAGTCCTTGACTTAATCACTTTTACTGACTTCTGTTGGAAAGCTAATACTGTTTCTTGGAGCAAAGATGGGGACTGCCAACAAAAAAACCAGAGAGCCATACAAGCTGCTATGCACCTGACAGTTCTTTGAGAATTTGTGAAAGGACAAAACAGGAAGGAAGAAATTCTAAGCTTCAAGAATTGTGTAGCTAGTACAGAGTTTGTTATATTATAACTTGGATTGGAAGAAACTGTCTTCTTAGGCCAGTATAGCAGCTGACAACACAAAAAAAATTTACACCTTCTCCTAGATAAATTATTGGTTTTGACTACTGGAAAAAAGTACAATATTTTCAAAGCCTCTGATGCAATTTCTCAAAAAAAACCCTGAGTTTTCTTAAATTTATTGGTTTTCCTCCTTTGTTTCGGCCTATAAACGATCCATGAACACAACTTTGACTTATTACATCTTCAGCCATCGCAGCAGGAACATGTACTGCTGGACAGGAAGGGACCACAGTACAAATATTTAGTTAAGACCTGTAAAGCACCCTATTTCATTTTCCCGTCACACCTTCTGTATTGGCTTATTTTATTTTAATAAGATTACTTAGTTGTATTTGCTACTGGGAAGTTATGCTAGAGTGCTATGATTTCTTGTGGAAATCTTTTTTGCATTTTAATGCCAGTACACGGAATTAATGATAGCAATGCTGATCAAGCAAGTGGCAGGTAGGGAATTGTTGAACCAGCTAATCTTACTTTAGTCTAGTGAGGTCTGACACTACATGATGCCTCTCTGTGTTTATGTTAGGCATAACATATTAGTAATTAATTGTGTTAAAAAGCATTTACCAACAGGGTTTGGGCTCCTTGGTAAATCTGAAGGATTTGAGATATGCAATTTCATGTTAGTCATTTTTGCTAGTGTGGTATTTGTAAATTTCTGTGAAAGCTTGGGGAAAAGTCCCATTGTAAGCAAGATGTATTTTATTTACTTATTTTCAGTAGTGTTGTGCTTGAAAAAAGCATAATTCTTCTGACATGTACAAAAGTAGTATTAGAAATAAATAAAGTCAAAGTAGCCCTTCTACTCTACAAAATACAATTAAGGCCTCACCTGAGGTCCTGGGTCAAGACTGAAAACATCTCACCTTGAAAAATTTGGGACTCTATTTAAGAAAATCCATGGAAGAGCATTGAAAAATAATCAAAATTCTGAAGAGATGGAATATAGACAGTGAAAACCATGAAACCCTCTCAGTATAGTCTAGACTATAGACAGTTGAGGAGGCAGCTGCAGCTATTAAAAGGTTGCCACAAAGAGGAAGGGAATAAATTGTTATATATATATTCATCTGGACAAGGCCAACAATCAATGGACAAGAATTAATGAGGACACTTGAATGACATGTCAAAATAAAATTTTCCTAGCGATAAATATAGATAAAAATTTAAATATTTCACAGAGAAGGGAGATGGATTCTATTCCCAGAAGCTTTGAAAAACCATACTAAAGAACCACAGTGCCATGAGCAGCTGTGTAAAGACTACATAGCTTCCTGCAGTCCTTTCTCAGTCACCTTTTGACTATGATTCAGTAATGTGAACTTCTAAAATGAGATTCATCAGCGAAAGTGGACTTGGGACACTGGTTATGCAACTCTTTCTTCTGTTGAAGGAAGCAAAGAGGACTAATGCAAAGAAGAACAGATTGGGACAAGAGTGTATAGGTGTGCAGCAGCTGGTTGGATTGTTTTCCAGTACAAAGAAGATCCTGTTACGAATATGCCTTGCAACAAGAAATTATTTACTTTGTTACTTCTTCAAATTATCTGATATATTTATTACCCAAAAATGCTCACAGTAGGCTCCCCAGTACAGAGAACGTGCACCCACAAGCAGAAATAACTGATTCTGGGCACTATATACACCAAGAGTAGTAGTGACAAGTGACATAATCTTCCTCTCTGGAAGAAGGAGGCCAAAAAATTGGAATAATTTTCTTCTTCCACCACTCTGAAGCCAGGATAGGAGCAGAAAGTAGCTCTAACCTTATTGCTTTGGGGATTTCATGGCAGCAGACTCCCAAAATGACAATTGATTTTCTAGACAGAGGATTCATAAAACTTTTGAAGACCAGATAGATTTAATCTACTGCATTTCTCAGAAAATCAGTTAGCACACTTAAAGCTGTTTGATTATTCAGACACAATCTATCTTTGGCAATTCCTTGGTTCATTTTCTACCCTTTTTTCTTTATCTCTGTTTCTTTAATTACAACTTGTCTGGTGCATATCCTTCACCCACAGCAATTATAAGAAGCCTATAACTGCCTTCATTATCTCTTCCTTCAAGATCTCTTTTAAATCCTTGCGTTATGCTGAGGTCAGACTAATGACACTATAGTTATCCAGATCACTATTTTATGGTGTCACACAAGGTTGGACATGATATTGATTAGAACTAAAAATAAACATGCGGAAATACAGTGGGTAGAGCTGAAAGAGGAATATCTGGCTGCAACTGAAGACCTTTACAAAACTGCAAATTTTCATTCCCAATCCTTGAAACAAAAAATACAAATGTCCTGAAATAATATGCAGACAATAAGCAGTTAGTAGGTACTTCCAGTCTTCAAGAGAATGAATATCTTATGCTGCAAAACCCTGAAATAGAAATTAAGTTCAAACATGCAATGTGCAAAATCAGCCTCTGAGCAAACACTCCAAGATTTTTATAAGCTCAGAACTCATCAATCAAATAACAAAGGAGGGGAATGACTGTCAAATAACAAAAAATTACCAAGAAATGTGCAAGTGGTTATAAAGACTGAACATAAAAAAATGTCCATTTAGAAAAACCATGTCCTGCCTATTAGTTTTATATCACTGGTATTCCTACAGTGAAGAAAAGATACTTCACAATAGAATTGGAAACATTAGTACAGCTCAAGCAATGATGAGTTTTCACCTAGAGTATTGTTTTACAAACAGAAACTGAACTGAAACAAGTATAAGGGCCTTTTTAGGTTTTGATGGTAATTGAAAGCCTACTTTGGAGCAGAAGTTAAAAAAGACTGATCTGATTAGTCAATAAAAGTTGAGGCTGAGAAGTAATATCTTTACTTGCTTAAATACATTTCTATCAATACAAATGTAAATAGGTACAGAACTAAAAATAAATATAAAACTCAACAAAAGATCAGAACAAGTTTCATAATTTTTGGTGTCAATATATGACATAGCCTTCCAGCAGAAAGGGGTATGGGAGACCCTGTCAGGAGGGTAGAAATAAACTGAAGGGCAGAATTAGCATGACAATCTTACATCCCTGAAGGGAAATAGGTAGCCTTGGTGGAACAACCTGATTACCTACTTTGAGAGCAAAAATTTCCCACAGCAAGGAAGTCAGTGGGAAATCCAAAAGAGAGAGAAAAATAAAGTCAATCCAATACTTTACACACATATAAAATCTTTTCAGATCCACATTAAACATGTTGGCAACTCCCTCTAAGCTAAGCATGTTTCTCCAGTGAAAAAGTAATCAAATTTAAGGGACTCAGATATTAGTTTCAGTGTTAGAATTCAGATTTTTAGTTTCAAATACCTGTCAGGATACTGTGATTTCACAGAATCACAGAATCTTTTGGGTTGGAAGGGATCTTTAAGGATCATCTAGAGCAACCCCCATGCAGTGAGCAGAGACATATTCAGCTATGTATGTTGCTCAGAGCCCTGTCCAGCTCGGCCTTGAATGTTTCCAGGGTTGGGGTATTACCACCTCTCTGGGCAACCTGTGCCAGTGCTTCACAAATCTCATTGGAACAAATTTCTTCCTTGCATCTAGTCTAACTCTACCCTCTTCGTTTAAAACCATTACCCCTTGCCCTATCTCAACAAGTCCTGCTAAATAGTTTGGACACATCTTTCTTGTAAGACCCCTTTAGGTACCACCAGAAGGGGCTCCAAGGTTTCCCAGACCCTTCTCTTCTCCAGGCTGAACAAGCTCAACTCTCTCAGCCTGTCTTCATTACACAGGTGCTCCAGCCCTCAGAGAATCTGGTCTGCTCTGGACTTGTTCCAACAGGTCCATATCCTTCTCATGTTGGGAGCTACAAACCTGGACACAGCACTGCAGTTGAGGTCTTACCAGAGTGGAACAGAAAGGGAGAATCACCTCCCTGAATCCTCCCTGGCCACATTTCTTTTGATACAGCTCAGAACACATCTCTTGGCATTCTGTGCTGCAAGCACATGCTGTCATGTCATGTCCAGCTTGTCATCCACCAGTCCCCCCAAGTCCTTCTCAACAGGGACTCTCTGAATCCCTCCACCCTCCAGCCTGTATTATTACCTTGAGGGCAGGTCCTCAGGGGGTCCTACTGACTAATTCCTTGAACAGTTGGAATTTTGCTTACTTAAAATTCAGGGACCTGACTTTACTCTTTGCCTGGCCCAATATCCCTCAGGTCTGCAAATTCCACCAGTGCATGATCACCACAGCCCAGGCTGCCTCCAGTCTTGACATCACCAATCAGGTCATGTTGGACCATTAGGTCCCATATCACATCCCCTCTAGCAGGGCTGTCTATTACCTGGCTTAAGAAGTTGAGATTTAGAGACACAAGACATGCCTACAGCACTACAATGAAATAAATTTTAATTTGCACTTAAGTAGAGATTGACTGCTAATTCACTGCGTTTTCTCTTTTCTCTCCCTAAAACTTGATATATCAGAGAGGAAGGATAATGGGATAATGAAACTGCAAAATAATTTACTACAATTCCAGTAAGATTGTTGAATCATCAGGAAAAGGACTTCTTGCACAACACCTTAAAATACCCTTAAAATACCTGATAAGACTGAGCTTTTAACAACTGGTTTAGATATTGAAGTTTGCAACTCAAATATAGTTATAAAAGGAAATTATGGGGAAAAAATTAATGCTTAAGAAGTAAAAATACTATTTGCCATTATTTGTGTCTGAATGTGAATCGGGGACAAAACATTCAAATGTGAATGTGGTTGAGCACATGTTTAAATGCTGTTCACAGCAGAGATGAATTTTTCATTTGTTTCAGTGCCATTCTCAATAAGAATTCAATACTAATCTATCAGGTAAAAATCACTGTGGACACATCAGTGTTAATGGAGAAACATCAGCTTTTGCACAACCTGAGAAGTCAAAACTTCACCTTGTGAATTTTTCAAGGACATCTCCAACGAGAAGATCACAGCTGTGACAGCGATCACACACATCATGCACGTTGTTGTCAGATTAATTTTCACCTTGTCTTATTGGGAGAACAAATACAAAAATATTTACATCTTTAGTTAATGTTTTCATGGCAAAGTTCAATTATTTTTGTAAAATGAGATTTCATTTTATAGGTATTTTAAGGTGTCATGCAAGAATTCCTTTTCCTGATGATTCAACATTCCTACTGGAACTGTAGTAAATTCACAAGTAATTGAGCCTTAGGATAACATTAACATTATAATATCCATTCTTTGCTCTTTTAATAAACATACAGATTTCTTTGTTGGCTGAGTGAACACATTTGGCCTTCAAGAGTTCCCTGTCTAGAAATTGTACGTCCATTGACTCTTCAGTCCATAATTCAGAGAACACCTCCCACATATGGAAATAAAGTTGTCTTGCTGATTACAGAATCATACACTTTTAATAGGAAAACTCTTTTCAGTTTAGCTTCTGTGTGTAAATAAAAGTCATCATTCCAGGTATATTAAGCACAGATTTATGAAAAATGTTTCATGTGTAGAAGCAAAATTACATTTTCTAATTACAGAAATGTACATAATTTAAGAGGTAATTGACCAACAAATGTTGTGTGTGAGTCTGTTTAACCCAATTACATAAGTCATTTATAAAGTGGGAATATAGCTGAGATAATCATTTGCAGAGGCAGTATAAATACTAATTAAGAACAGTTTAGATGTTTGCCTGCTTTCCTATAATCCTTCCATACAGATGTCATAAGGAAACAGGAGGAGAGGACCCTAAAACCTGCAACAAAATCTAAGCATGAAGTTACATTTAAGATTTCAGGCAGACACTTCTACAGGAAGCTCAGAAATCAGCCCAGAAAGATACAACTGCATAATCAGGTCCTTTGGGAACATGTTTCCAAGCAAAACCTAGGAACAACACAGCAGCTATTCACCTTCAACACTAAGCCAGCTGTGTACATAGTGCTAATGCTGTCACCTTTCCAATGAGAAAGGAACACAAAGTCCTAACAAATCTGGTCACCACGAATGTCCCTGCTCTTTGCCCAGTAACATGATAGCCACCATCAGCTATGCCTCACCACTGCCAGGGGGTTTATTCCTCAAAACCAAAACAACCTTAATTGGGAAACTTCCCTCTTCTGGTCTGAGGCAACACAGGATGTTTAAAAGCTACTGGCTCCAACTCTACCTCAATGATAAGGAAAAATAGTATGATAGGTACCCTTCACATTTAACCAATGGCTTTTTGAAATACTATAAAATCCATACGATTATTAGAATAGCCCCCAAATGCTCTAAACCTGGAAGATTGCAGGATTTGAATGTTTGTATCACCTTTCTGTAAGTACTGTTATCAATCTCACATGAACTCTCTCAAGGAATATCAATTTGCAGCAAATGGAAAATCACCAGAACAAATAAAAACATCAATGTATCAAAAGAAGCCAAATTCAAGTCCAGTTTGAATGTGACTTTGAGACCTGACATTGCAGGTGAATGTCTTTACCACTGGATATTCTTTCCATCTTGTTTCCCACAGAAAGCTTTGAAAAGGCTTGGGTTTATCCCACCGAGGTACAGAATCACTTCTGAAATCTCAGGAAAAAGAAACAAACCTGGTGTGGAAGAGAGTTCCTGTACACAACCGTGTCAGATGCTGGACTGAAAGCTGCATTTGCGTGTCCTGCCACTCTGTCTTGGCATCTTTTTCCATGCTTGGTGGCTGTGCATGTCTGAGCCCTCCTCTGGCAACACACCAAGCCCTCCTCAGGTAGAAATCAAGGTGCAGTTACTTCTACGTATACCTGGACAGCACGTCTGCACAAAGCTTGTGCTGTTGCTTCGCCTTTGTGCCTTTCCAAGACTATTACAAATAATAAATTCTCAGGAAGTTTCCTACACTTATAACTGGGTCCACAGCTCAGCTATGTGTTGATTTGGCTCACATACCCCATGGCAGCTATACTTACAAGGTGTCTAATAAAGCAAAAATGCTTATTGTTATCTAAATGCTACTATGATAGCTTTTAGTTCCCTCATTTATGCTTACATCTTTCAGCTGAATGTATAAACCTGTACTGAAAGGTAAAGAATAGCCTTCCCTAAGAATGGAGCACAACAAAAAAAGAATAATTTAAGGATTTGGCAGGGGTGGTGGGAATGGGGGGAAACATTCAAGCCTCATGAGAGAAACCACTGTGCAAGAACGTAAGCAAAACAATTCAACTCATGTAGTACGGAGGGAAATTTGCAGGTATGTAAGAAACAATGTGTTCAGGTAGTATGGGGTTAATCAGATGAAGAACATGGCATGGCAGGATGTGGTAACTTGATTATAAATCCTTATTTATCTTTTTCTAAGACATATGAATCCTGCCCATGTGTTACCATTGTGTGTCCATACATATCCCTCTGGGAAAAATGCATTTTGTGCAAGTCTGTACTTAGATCTGAACACCAATTCAGCCACCAGATAAAAAGTCTAAGCTATACTTCGGGAAAACACTGGTAACCCTTAAAATGTAATTGCTTTTGCAAACTGACAACTAATTATCCAAAAGCAAAATGCACCTTAGGCATTCAAATAATTAAATGTCAGTCAATATAATAGAAGTGTCACTTTACTTTTAGTTTCAGAAATTATTTTAGTCTTAAAATTAGTCTCTATATGCATAGGCAAATGTATTTTGCAATTATGCTTATTCACATAAAATCTTACAAAGCTGCACTATTTCTACCTACAGACTGTGTCCTTATGTCATTCAACTACTGATGCCTTTTTCCTGGTTTTAGGAAATGAAAACCAGACACGGTTGAAGGGTTGGGGGTCGTTTACCTCAGTATTTTAATAGGATCCCATCCAAAGCATCACTTCATGGAGGTGGAATGCGTCGCGATGCCCACCAATGCACGCACCCACCCCCCCCCAAATGGGTATACAATTTATAGGCCTTACCCATCAGCATATCTAACAAGGGGGCCCAATAAGTGGGCTTGGGTGAGTTAACCTCTAGTTTACAGAACATGTTCTACTAGGGAGCCTTGGCTCCTCAAGACAGTAGAATGCTTAGTCTCCTGGCTATGCAGTTTCTGGGGTGTTTGGTCTCTTGGCTCTACAGGACCTTGGAACTAGGCTGAGTTATCAGACTTAAAGAATTATAAGTATGCATGCTAATACTTGTGGATACACAGAACCGTGTAAAAGGTATATAAAAGAAGAAAACAAAAATCATCTTGGCATCACTACTACTGGTATTTTTAAAGGTACCAATACCACTACTACTACTAGCTGTTTCGGGCCTGCATTGATTTATAAGTGCCCTCTGCAGTATGTTGCTGCTTGCCAAGGGAATTTTCTGTCCACTGATGATTGCTAGAACATACTTATTTAACTGTGTAATGAATCTGGAAGTCGTACATTCTCACACAGAAACAAACCATGTTAACATTAGGATTGTGAGGCCTGAAAACATGATTCACCATGAAGCTGAAAGAACTAGTTATCTCAAGGATGTGTTTCATTTCCCTAAGTAATCACAATTAGATTTTGTACAAGGCAAGATTAAGGAATGTTTACTTAAAACATAAGGTTTTAGCAGAGGGGAAGTGATAAACAAGTGCACAGTTCAAGACTGTTGAGCAGCGTCTTCTCTAGACATCTTCACATCAGATTCTTTAAGATCTCAAGCAGCTCTGAGGCTAACTCACATCTGCATCCTCCTTCAGATGCTCAGGAGGCTGCCTTAGGGAGGGGAGCATGTCCCAGTTACGTGTGCCTTGGTCCAGCTGCTAAACCCTATCAGGGGGCCCAAGAAGAGCAGATGCTCAAGCCTTCTTCCTCCTTGTCCCTTCAGGGCAGAAAGGATGCTTCTCACCCCTGTGTTTTACTTTACAGCCTCACTCCCTTAGGTAGGGCATGGCTATGTCACACGGAAACACAAAAGACTTAGTTTTTTTCCACTTTAAATCAAAAAATATATTAAACATGGCAGTGCAAATAGTGCAACTGAGAATGTATTCTTTTGAGTACTGTGACATTTGCACCCTGGTACAACTGACTTTTTAGAGAGCCCTATGTACATCACATATTTGTAGGTCTAAACACATCTGCTGTAGATTCACGTGCTGCCCATATATATCCAGATTCACGTAGATTGATGCATATTAAAGCAATTAAAATATTTTCCAAAGCACATAAGTATATTTTATACCTATGTGTGTATACATACTCATCTACATGTACATTTATTCTCTGTGAAGGTGCAGGCACAGATGAGTGTGTACACAATAAATCAGAATTCAATGTGAGCAAAAGAAGCAAAATAAGTTCAAGACGAGACAAAACAATATGGATGTGACACTAGTACTCATGCTGTAATACCGTATTTTAACAAAACAGTTTGGAAGTACAAAATAAAATATAGAGTATTTGAATAGAGTCAGAAATGCAGCCCTGTTCTAAACACATCCATAATTTTATCTGTAAAATCCATTCTGTTTAAGTAGTATCCCTGCTTAGAGTAGCATTATAAGTGGGAACAAAAATACACCTTCTATATATATTCTTGGTAACTGTAGCTACTCTAACAGGTTGCCAATTTTTATAGTTAGCCACTTCTTCGTCCAAAATGCTTTATTTCCTCTCCCTATCCAAGCATGGTTTCTATTTAATAATTTATAGAACCGTAGGATTATAGAATGGTCTGGGTTGGAAGTGACCTGAAAGATCCTAGTTTCAAACCCTCTGCCATGGGCAGGGACATCTTTCACTAGACCAGGTTTCTCAAAGCCCTGTCCAACCTGACTCTGGACACTTCCAGGGATGGCGCAGCCATAGCTTCTCTGGGCAACCTGTGCCAGTGCCTCACCACTGTCATAGTGGTGAAGAATTTCCTCCTAATATCCAAAATAAACTACTCCCCTTTAGTTTGAAGCCAGTTTCCTTTGTCCCTTATGTCCCCTTGTACAACACTGGATATGAATACCATAGAATATGCTGGGCTGGAAGGGACCCACCAGGATCAGAGAGTCCAACTCCTGGCCTTGCGCAGGACATGCCAGCAGTCACACCATGTGCCCGAGAGCACTGCCCAAACACTTTCTGAGCTCTGCAAGGCCTGCTTCTGTGACCACTGCCCTGAGGAGCCTGTTCCAGTGCCCGACCACCCTCTGGGTGAAAAACCTTTTCCTGATAGCCAACCTAAACCTCCCAGCCTAAACTCAACTTCAGGCCATTCCCTCGGGTCCTGTCATTACTCACAAGAGTGAAGAGATCAATGCCTGCCCCTCCTCTTCCCCTCACCAGGAAGCTGTAACTGCAATGAAGTCTCCCCTCAGTCTCCTCCAGGCTGAACAAACCAAGGGCCCTCAGCTGCTCCTCATTTCCTTCCCCTCCAGACCCTTCACTATCCTCATTGACCTCCTTTGGACACTCTCTAACAGCTTAATGTCTTTTTTACATTGTGGTGCCCAAAACTGCACACAGGACTTGAGGTGAGGCTGCAACAGCTCAGAGCAGAGCAGGAAAATCCTCTCCCTTGCCCACCTGAAGATGCTATGCCTGATGCCCCTCAAGACATAGTAACCATATGTAAAAATAACCATTAGGTTAATATGCTCCTGTGACACAGCCTCCCTGCAGAGGTCTGCGCTTACACACCCTGCAAGCTGATGTTAAACCCTTTCAAACACTCAAATACTTCACAGTGTTTTGTTGCAAAACATAATTCCCTGCCATCAGGCATGAGAGGATACATCAGCTGGTTCACTGGCCCTGCTGAAGCGCACCACAGGCACCTGCGGTCCCGCTCCACTGCTCCGTCCATGCCACCCTGGGACTGGAGTGCATCTGGCCCCAGCACAGCTCTGCACCGCACCCAGAGACCTCATCAGGGCCCATCTGAGTCATTCTACACTCATTTTTGTTTTGATGAGAATAAAAATAATACATCCTGCATTGTAAGGGAAAAAGCAGAGATTTTTCTGGGCAATATTTTAGCTTAACTGAAAACATAAAGAGTTCTAATTTGTCACCATAACTCCAACTGAGAAACATTTTGGGAAACAAAAGGTCTTGATTGGTCTAAATTATATGCTTTTGGGAAATGGTGTGCAGAGTTTTTGTTGAACTTCCTAGGTGAGCACACAGATTTGTAACTTTACACTCACTCAGACACACTAATTTAGCCACATATTTTACAGGAAAAGCAGGAACAGAAATAGGTAGTTTAACTCCTCTCACCCCTCTTATTAATTTTTCATTACAATAGCTCTTCAGTCAATTAAAACCCCAAGAATTATTAATTGCTCCATTTCCATGTATATGCAAATTACTGAACTTCTTTATTTGGTATATATAGCTCTAATTTAATGAGCTCAAAACGAGACTCTGACCTGATTCAAAACATACAAGAATAAAAAAGAAATTGCCTTGTGGTTGTGAAAATTGGTAATACAGGCTCATTCTTGTGGTACCCTGCAGATGCAGGCACTGTCTTTTAATCATCCTGAACAAGATATCTGTAAGACTTGACTGAACATCTCTCCCTCCCCAGGTATCTATGTCTAATACCGAGGAAAACCAGATAGCACAGCAAGAGCCATAGTCACATCTTGCCATAGGGGTAGGTGCACATCTGAGAACCAGAGCAATAATCACAGAAAGCATACATTCTATGTATGGTGACAGATACAGGAAAGTGTAATTTTGATGTTCTCACAAGGACAATATTTGGAGTTGTCTTCAGCTTTCATATTTCTCATTTTGTTCTGGTGCTAAAATGTACACCCTTCCTTCTTTGTTGGATGACTCCAATTGGGCAGATAAACCACAGTTATGCTTTTCTTTCATTAATGGAAGATTTGTACTTACTTCCAGAAAACATTCACATAGTAAAATGTAGTATAAATAAATATTAATGATGAAGGCTTGAAGCCTCCTTTGATGAGCATTTGTGCCTGCAACATGCAGCAAGACAAACATCTGTTGTAGATGGTAGAAATATGACCATTCAGTTTGCAAAACAGGAATTTTAGTAGCTGATTTTTGAGCTATTCATCAAGCTCTTTTTTTCAGCAACAGAATAGGAAAAAGAGCAAGAATGGCTGGGTAAACATCCCCTCTCTGCTTCCTCTGTAAAAAGACAGAGCTAGTTCACACATTTTAAATATCCACAGAGCCAGTTGTTATAAAGACTCTATGCTTTGATGCTACGTTGGTATCTCTGTGATTATCTCATTCATTTGCAAGGAAAAGGAAAGAGCAAGGAACACTCTCTTATATTATTCCATGGTAAAATGGGAAGATGAAGCAGCCGTGAAGCACATATTTACCCTCCCCCTCACCTTCCCACACACATTCCCAAGATTCAGGATATGTAATAGTGCTATTTTGGAGATGAGTGAGCTGTGACTAGTTCATAGCAGGCTTTTTCAGTGAACCAATTTTAATTTTGAGTAATACTAAGCAGACCAATCATAAACAGAAAGAATCATTTTGTGATGACAGCGATGAAATTCTTCCATTTCCTCTATCACAGTAAGGAAATGGGAAATACATCCAAAAAACATTTTCTTTTGCAGATACATCATCACTAGATCATATTTTATTGCTATTATGTGAACACTGTATTGAGATACTTGTGCTTAGAGAACACCTTCTCATTTTTGAAATTTCCCTTTTATAACTCCAGAATTCCAGCTAAATTCTGCCTCATTACTTTAATATAATGCCTCACTGATGAGAATCTTAGCAGAAGGGACACATTTTATGACTTCAGTGCCTCTTCATGGAAAGATTGTAAAAATATGCATGAAAGGGATTGAGTCCAACAGAAAAAGGACATGCATTAGAGGCTCAGCCCAGATCTATTTATTTGTAAAGATTTTTCTCCCTTATGCCACCGAAGGACCAAAGGAAACAAAAAAGAAACTTCATATATCAGGTAGAAAAATATAATAAAAGGAAGAACATAGTATGAGATTGATTTTGATTTTTTTAGTAGAACCACCAGCTCCTCCCAGGGATAAAAGACCAAAGGTGAGGATATATGCTAAAATTAACCTGATAAGAGACTCAGAACTTTTACAACAGATAACCACAGTACCAGCTTCAGACTTGAAAAATATTTAGGTGTCATCACTACTGCAAAATTAACCAAAGGTAGAAAAATTAACAGAAAACCCCCAAAACAAGCTAAACTCAGTTTTGAACACCACAGTCCTTCCTCATTCACAATATGCAATTAATTCTCTCCTGCTACTTATACTCCCAACGTCATCCCATATTGAGCATTCTTGGCACTAGAAGTCACTTAGAACCAATTAACATTCAACTATCTGTTCCTCAGGACTGTGTGCTTTCTATGCTTTTATGCACATGAGGAGCAGCTGTCAGATCCACCTTTCAGGAGCTTAACGAGCACTTAGATGTTCTCCCCACGTTCAGTAGCTGCTCACAGTAAGGCTGCTTTCAATCCAGTCAGGGGGTTGAACTTTTGCCTCTTCCCTGGCAGTAGCCTTGCAAAATTATCTCAGCTGGAAGTCAGTCACCACTACCCAAATTTTCATCTCTGCCTTTAAGTAATGGATTTCTGTGGAAGACTGTGCAGCAGTTTCTGAAAGTGATTTCAAGGCGTATGGGAAATTCATGGTCTCCAACTTCAGTTGGTTGGTGAATGCCAGGGGTCGTCTAATAATGGCAAGATCAACAGTTTCAGCACTACCACTGTGCAACTCACACATACTTCTTAGGACATGAAGTGAATAGAAGTACTATTATGGCTAAACATTTTTATGGATCAGGGAAATGGGGAGGACACAGGAAGGCAAGAGATCAGAACTTTCACAGTACCTCCCACCACAGCTCTGTGCTAAGTACTCAGTGCTGGATGAACCCTGGCACAGATCCGGAAGCAGTGGGACTTAGAGTGGGTCTACTCACACAAAATACTGGGAAAGAAACACCTTATCAGTTGAATTCTGCTGATTACAGACAAGAGGAAATGCAATTATAATGGGTTATACTGCCTTTTCCAAAACTGTGCTCACATGCAGTTATCCTCTGGGGTTTTTGGTCCTGCTAGCCAAAACCGTAAGTGGCATATGGATCCCCTAGTGAGCACCTTGCTAAGATAACCCCCACAAAAGAAACCACTCCATGTCTCATGGTAAACTGAACTTCCAACTAAAAGTATTCCTTCCCCAGGGCTCTGTGAACTGTTGTTTGTAACACTACACATATTAAGAGTGACTAGCAGCTGAGCTGACACCTACAGCCTGTGGGAAACAGGCCTTTAGTTTGCACATCCTTTTCAACCATTTTCAGCATAGACACTGACCCACAGATATAAGGAATAATAGTTGTGGGACTTCCTCTTGAAAATGCTACAGCTAAAATAAAGCTGCCAAGGTGTCCTTATACAGGCAATTTTTTTTTCTTGCATAGAACACTGTCATAAAACTAAATGCTACAACAGGAGCAGGCAGCATGCCAAGCAGACTCTGCTGATCTGAAATGTATCCAAAATAACCAAACCTCCTGAGCCTGGAAATTCTGACTGGAAATTCCATTACAATAAACTTTCCAGCACAGGCACTCTGGGGTCTGGAAAACAGTCTGTTCACGTGGGCTTGTTAATTCCTTGGTTTATACTCACTTTTGTGTTCAGCCCCAAATAAGTCAGATTCTACTTAATTACAGTCTGAAATAGAGAGTATTTCCCTACTCAGTTGAGTGGTGTTCCATCACAGTGAAATAAAGGCTACAGAGATGAAGAACAGATTTTTTTTTTTTGAGAACCTAACTTGCTATGCCTGTTTTTTTCATTACTACTCTGTTTTTCTAGGAATCTACTTAGAGCAGGAAAATGTGCCACAAAAAAAAGGAATATGGATGATGTTAATAGATTCAATTGTTTTCCCCCTGTACTTCCTTGGCCATTTTAATATTGGAATTTCAGTTTGGTAAGGGTAAAGGGTAAAGCACGGGATAGAAGGTGTGTGAAGGAGTTTGGAAAAGAGAACTCTTTTGTCCTGTACACAGTTAATGAATTAGGAAGAGGTCTGGTGTTAATGCATTGTGATCTTTTTTCTCTAGGTGTTAAACCATCTATTTTTGTCTAAGTATTGGTTCCCTGTCTGAAATTAAAATAATGAATAGTGGATATGTTATGGACAGTGGAAGCTGAAAGCCAAACTAAATAATAGATGGATCCTGAAAACTCAGCAGTTAAACTACTGAAGCCAAAAGGCTCCAGTATCTTTTTTTCTATTTTAACCTCAAAAAGGATGGCCTGGTGATATTTCAGGTGAAGACCGAGGTTGGGATAACAATTAGAATTTTAAAAAGTAAAATGTCAGAAGTTCTGCACATGACTGGAATCAATTTGGTCCACACAGCTATGAAAGAAGGTGATATCAGCAGTAATCAATTTCTAATGTTATTGTTTCCTGGGGGTATAATGCATTATAGGAATTCAAATGCTCAAGAGTGAAGTTTATGTTTGGGTTCTTCAAAATCCAAACTTTTAGGGATTATAATAATGCTTGGCTTTTCCTTCTTCCTCAGAGAATTGCATTGAGTTGTAATTCTACTCAGGATTAATGTTTGGAAAACTGAGCAGATCTTAAAAGTAAAACTTCTGTTAGCTGCTACATGCTTGCAGAATTAGGAAGAATGACATTGACACTGGTCAGTGCCAGTATCATGCTACATCTGTGGTTTGTGTTGAGACTGGGCTTAGAGCTAGAGTTCAAGAATCACAATCTCATCTCTTTCTAGCAGTGCATCCACAGCTTTGGAGGTGGTTTTGTTTTGAGAGGGTGCAACAGTGGTTTCCTGAGTTTGTCACACATAAAGAAAATTACTTCTCTATGCAGATTATGCTCAGCAAGTCCTAGAGGCCTTCAAGGGCTGTACTTTGGCTTTTAAAATCTTTTTACCCCAAGTCCAACTGACACATATGGGCCTGGCCAAGTGGTTGCCTCTCACAATTGCCTCCATGATTGATGCCTCCCATTCCTTCCAGTCTTTCTCTCAGAAAGGACTTAACAGAGAGTCATTATTCTCACATTGTATTTTGCTTTGACAATTTATGCTTCTATTTTGAATCTGGAAAAAAAATCATCAGTAACTCAAATGGACATAGGAAAATATATTATTTTTTCCCCTGTCAACCTATGATACTGCTGAACAGTTTTATGAGGAAAAGTTTCATTTGCCTTTCAGCTATCAGGCATTGACCAGTGTTCAATATCCATTCAGATGAAGAACTGGCTTGTTTCAGTACTGAGCAGCCAGATTCATCCTTGGAGCAAAACCAATTAACATTTGTAAGGGATATATAGCAGACATTAATTTAGGCCATTGTAAGAGGCAAAAGTGGTGCATCTTAAGTATCCTGGCAGGACATACCAGTAGATTATATTCTACAGAAAACAGGTACATGTAAACCTGGGAAACACAGGTTTTATTTTTAACTTACATAAAATATTAAAAAAAATGCAACTGAGTTAGACATAGCTCTGTAAAGACACAAAGAAAAACTGCCAAAGTACCCACATTCAGCATTTTTCCTCACCTCATTTTAGACAGTGTATGGATAGAAAAATGGCACCAATATCTATATATAATTTAGTAAGAAAAAGCATTGAGCCTGCCTGCCTTGCTTCAGAAGTACATTTTAGACCACTCATTCACCATCAATATTAGTGCAAAAGCAAATACTTAAGACTAAATCTCTGCCACTGAAGACTTCATTCTTTGTAGAGCCTTGTGGTGACTCATGGTTGCCCTTTGGACAAAGCAAAACACTAGGAAATCCATATGCTAGAGCTCACTTATCTCCCATGTGGGGAAAAATGATCATATTTGGAAAAGGAAGCCACAGTGAAGAAACATGCAATGAAACTGGTACGTCCCTTGCATCAAGGAAGTAGTCCAGCCAGTGTAGCTTACAGCATCCCTGGAACTGTGCTAAATTACCATCTGGATTTACCCTCTGTTGATTTACCACAAGAAGGATTATTTTATATTATTTATATTATTTATATTATTATATTAAATTTTATTATTTGGGCTTTTAGGGACACTTGGTCACAACCTTAATGGCATAAACACTGTTTTAATACTTTTTGGTAAACACAGTAAGAAAATAACTGCTTTGTCTTCCAATGACAGAAATTAATTTTAAAAAGTGGAGGATAACATTACATGCCCCATAGACCACAGTGTTTTCTTGTACTTCAAAAACTGAGAAGCAGTGAGGCACAGAGAATTTCTGAATCAGACTGACATTCATCCACAGTATCTTGGAGTCACAGGGATAGAACTTTCAGTTATGTTTGCTCTCTGGAAAATATCAATAAAAAAGAGATCTTAGGTAAATGCCATTCAGAAACCAGCTGGCAGTAAGTAGGGCACCCATATCCACGCTCAAGATTGCAATGCAAACTCTGACCCTGTGTCCAGCAGGAAGGCATCTGCTTGTTTGATATGACAGCCCATACATGAGATTCCCAGACAAAATTATAAAGCTTTGATAGTGAAAAGTGGGATATTGTACCAGCTGCAATTACCTACCTTTCATCACGGCTATCAGACAAGCAAATATCATACATGAAGCACCTGCATTATTGAATCATCAAAAAAAGGGAAGAATAATAGATACATTTTCTGTAAAATGCTATATAACACACATGGCACCTAAATCTTTTAAGCATCTGACTCATTTTTGCTTGTAATAATTTCTTACTGGATGGTGTTGAACACTGGCAGTGTATCACGGAACAATCCCTTTGCAGCACAGTTCTGGGCATGCTGAGAGGAAGAAGGTGATCAGGGACAGTCAGAATGGATTTATCATAGATACATAATGCCTGACCAACCTGGTTACCCTCTATGATAAAATATCTTGATTTGTGGACAAGGGGAGAGATGTGGTTGTCATTTACCTTGGCTTTAGCAACAGTTTTGACACTGTCTCCTGCTATACTCCTGTAGCACAGTAAGGACATTATGGTCTGTATACATGAACAGTTAGATGGGTAAAAAATCTGGCTGGAGGGTTCAGAGAGTAGCAGTTAATGGTCATTCTCCACCTGGAGGGAGTAGACCACCTGGCAGGGGTCTGTATGTCAAAGTGGTGCCTCAGGAACTGTACAGTGACCTTTCCTGTGTACTATCTTCATCCATGTTCACTCGCCTCCTCCAAAGGTGAGGAAGAGATTATGGAGAGCAGCAAATTAGCAGATGACTATAAATGAGGGACCAGCTGAGGCTCTCAATGGCAGTATGGGCAGTGCTGGCATTCAGAAGGACTTAGAGAAGAAGTCTGGAGAAGAGCCAGCTTCTGGAGGACTGAACAGCAGCTTTTGAATACCTGTGAAGAGATCCTCAAGAAGACAGAGCCAGGCTGTTGGAAGGGCTGCCTGGCAGCAGGATGAAAGGAAACAGGTATCTGCCTCTGATGATTTTAATTCTATAATACATGCTCATGCAGGAAACATGAAAGGAATTAATCCTCAGGTTTTATTGAATGGATAAAAAACCTTTGCATGGCTTTACAATCTGTCATGCATTTCAAAATGCTGTACTCAGGGGATTTCAGACATAGCTCCCACAGGCTGAAGATGTCCAAAGGATTAAGAAATTTTTTAAGTTTATCTGAATCACCATTTTTCTTCCTTGTCCCTTAATCTGCAATGCATAAAGTTTGTCTTTAGGTGAGGATACGAACCACAGTTATTGCATATATCTCACAGTGGTATACATTTTTAGCAAAATAATTGCCTTATGTAGTCATGTTGTATTTCTGCATCATAACATTTGCAAAGTCATGTTTAAGGACTCATTCATCAATGCACTTTCTCAGCAGAGCAGATGTTTACCTAAAGAGTCTGATTCCTTTTAACTTTTCCTGGTTTGCGAGGAAATGAGCTCTGGGGTCTTCAAGGTTTGAATGCTGACTATTATTTTCACTTTCAAGTCTGGGCCCTTGCTTGCTCATCTTAACTGTTTTCCAGCAGTGAAATGGCATTTCCTTCTCTAACCATCAAGCTGAGAGGGTTAAGAGGAAAATTGTACATTTGAGAAGAAAGCGGAATAACTTTAAAGCTCAAACACTCTCTGACCACTAAGTCCAAAGAACCACTTATCTGAGATCAAGTCACAGTGGAATCAGCATCAGCAGAAGGAAAACACAAGCTGAGATTTTTCATTATCTGCAGACACCTGATAGCACCTTCCGGTACCTAGAGAGGCTACAAGAGAGCTGGAGAGGGACTTTTTACAATGACATGTAATGACAGAACATGGGGAGTTGGCTTCATGGGGGTAGGATTATATCAGATACGAGGAAAAAATTATTTACTGTGAGTCACTGGCACAGGTTACCCAGAAAAGCTGTGGACACTCCATGCCTGGAAGTGTTCAAGGCCAGGTTGGACGGCACCTGGGAAACCTGATCTAATGGAAAGTGTCCCTTCCCATGGCAGGGAATTTGGAACTAGATGATCTTAAAGGTCCCTCTAACCCAAAGCATCCTGTGATTCAATGATAATTTGGAATTTAACAACAGTTATGTGATAGCAAAAGATGAGACCAGGTTAAAAAAAATCTAGTGATTTTTGCTTACCTTCTGCAATTGCAACCAGACCAACTAGGTGAAGCAAATGTTTAAATAAAGGAACATAATGCACATTATATCTTTTAGATTTCAGAATTCTGAAACAAAAAAGTTTTTTTTTGTCAGATATCTGAAATCTACTCTACTTTGCAGACAGGAAGTGCAAACAGGGCTTAAGTGGAGTAGCACATTCACTCTTTGCAGAGAAAACCGTTCTATCAAAGGCAAGCATTTCTTAAACAGATGACTAAAACACTGCTGTAGATGATTTATTTGTATAATACTCTTCTTTCTGTATCTAGATGCAAAGTATTACAAAATTGGAAGTTATTCCATAACTAATCCAAAGTCCACAGTTATAAGGTTGCATCAATGCAATACTGGATACTTATAACAAGTTGGGGAGGAAAAAACCCCTCATATATAAAAAAACCCCCACACTATAAAGCAAAAGACTAAATTTTGCTTTCAAAAAGCCAGTTACATTGGGTGGGTTTTTTTGATTTTCAAAGATGACAACAGCTTTTTAATTATATATCAAGCCCCATATATTATGTCCACTGCTATTTATCCTCTGGTTTGAGAAGTAGAATCTCTGTGTAGAGATGTGCTTGGAGAGACCTGGAGGTGCTCTCACAGACATACTTGAGCTCCTGGTTTTGGAAGAGAAACCAAAGCTCAGAGATCACTAAAAGCTCAGGGGAGATCACAGCATGTCCTGTGCATGGGCCCCTGATAAATGGGTGCAAACAGCAGCCCTCCTGCCTGTCAGGATGGACTGAGCCTGGTGGTGCCAACGGTCCCACTTGTGTGTCCCCCCCTGCATGTTGCTTCAGGATCCTCCAGTCAGCGAGGTAATGAAATAAATTTACTCTTTGCATTTCAGCTGTGGGTTTGTGGTTGTTCTGGCTGCCTGCCTGCATCAAATCACACAGGAACCAAGTGCTAAACTTGAGGAACATCTTCAATGCACAGAACAGTCCGGCTACAAAGAGCAAACCAGCTGCAGACCCATTAAAATAAACTGATTTATGCTCTTCTGATTGCAGTCCAATCCTGCTGCTTCCTCCATTCCCTCTCCCTACAGTAGCCGAGACTTGGATCAATTGACTTCTCCAAACCCAGGTGGACTTTATCAAATCTCTTATTATAATCTGTCAGACATTTCTAATCATATTAGTGATTTCCCATCATACAGCATCAGTAATTACATTCTTAGACTTGGGTTGGTTTCCTGCCCCCCCCCCCCAATCTGATATAAAACTGCCTCTGCATATTAATAACTTTTCTATCCTGAGACTTTAATGAAGCAGAATATCAATGAGATGTGATGGGTGGAAAACTGTTAGTGATATAAAAGATGTTCACATTTGGGTATAGACATGGCACTATTAGAAATGGTTTCCTTACAATGAGAAGATGTCTCTTTCCTTTTTTTTTTCCTTTCATTTCCCTCGATGTGGGACAACTGTAAAACTTTATTTACAATTCATACGGCGAATGATTAAATAGCTTTCATTCTCTGAGTGTTGAACAACTCTGCAAATCACAAAGGCATTGGTAAGAAGAAATTGCAGTGATATTGTCTCATCCTCTGCATCATTTGTTACTTTATAAAACTTCAGAAAGTATGTCAAATTGTGGCAGAGACTGTAGCTTTATCTAAAAGAAACTTATTAAAGAGGACATTTTTTTTATTAGCAAGTCAGAAACCAAATGATTAAACAGCTTTCTCTCTGTCTGAATACCAAATAGAAATCAATGTACATTATACAGCAGTGGCACCTGAGACTGCAGAAGATCCAAGGACAGCATAAAGACTGTGTTTTACTGAAAATATTTCACCCAGGCAACAGCCATAAGATGAAGTCTAGGTTGCCCACATAGTACAATCCCTTGCTCTTTTCTGTATGAATTTAGGAAACTTACTTGCATAAACTGTAAAAAGGTGGTAGTCTTGTTACAAATCCCTAACTGTCAAATTAAAAAGAATTGTTTCTACATCCTACGCAGGTTCTCTAGAAAGCTTTTTGAAATATCTTGTATTGCTACTCAATGGCAGGCAATGTTAAAATTTTTTTATTGGTGGTTATGACAATTGCAGCAACAGAAAACATAACTGCAAACCCCTGTGTTTCTATAACCTTCTTGCAACACCATACATCATAAAAACATCATAAAGTGTGTGCTGACCCAGTGATTCACCTACAGTGGCTCCCAACATGTTGGCTTTGTGTAGATCTTCATGGATAAAGGGTACAGCGAATCTGAATCTACCCATTCACATGATTAAAGAGTGATTTCCATTCAGTATTACTATGAATGGACTTACAAAATATAGTTGCACACCTGACAGCTAAAGTACTTAAATGAAATATGCAGGGGGGTTGGTTTCTTATAGGTTTATGTTTTGCAAAGATGCCAAATGGGACACAGGAATTAATTTTCCTCAAACGAAAATACAACATGTTTACATAGTTGCACAAGTTATCCTTGGTCCACTTTTTCGTTTGCTGAATATAACCTGGTAGAACTGGAAAAAACAGATAAATGGGGGGCAGAATACCTGAAATTCCAAAAGTAAACGACAGAATGGCAGAGATACATCATGGAAATAAAAAGATTCTGGATGATATATACTAGTCACTACAAAATAAATACTTTTTTAAAAAATCAATTATTAGAAATAATATTCTATTACTCTAATTTAATGTTATAATCAGAAATTATTTACCATTATTTATTAGCATATGACTTGAACAACATAAAACAACATCACACAGAAACTAGTGCTTTTCTGAATGGTTCAGGGAAAAGATTCATATATATCATACAGCTAATATACCTTCCACTACACAGTATCCATGTTTGTGTGCCTAGCAGGTGTAAATCTTGAGAGGCCCTGGATTAAATAATTGTACTGCAGGTGATAGTCAGGTAGGAAATATTATGCCTGTAGACAGACATCAAGACAAGTTCCACAATGACTTATGGCATGTAAAATTGTACCAGCTACAGTGGAGGGCAGTTATAATATGCCAATGCATAGGTGATGCAAAGCAGAACAAATGTTTGCCAGGTCTAAGTGATAGATTTTATTGAGGTAAAACTGAACATCCAGAGAGTATGCAAACACTCAAGAACATGCATTTAAGCTGCAAGTATTTATACTGTGCAAAGATAAAAAGCTTGCTAGGTGTGCCCCTCATAACTTCTCAACTTCTTAAAACAATGCATTCACCATTTGATGTCAGGTGAATACATCCAGGCTGTGTTTGGTCTAGTTTAGGGAAAGAGGTGAGGGTTTTTGTTCCGGCTCTGGTTCATATCCATGCAGATGAACTGCCTTACTGCCCAAATCAGGGTAATCACACCTGAATTGCAGACTGTAAAATGGCCTTGGGTGGTGGCTGAGCATTTTTTTAGACAGTGCTACTTGGTCTAAGCCACCTCTGCTAGGAATACACTTTAATATTATGGATGATTTGGGGCAGTTTTCATAGCAGTGAGGATGACACCTTAGAGCCCAGTTTGGTTTAAGTCTACACCAATCTGTACCACACACTATAAAAAATCTGACAGGGCAGAAATAAATTCGGTTTCAAACAAGTGAATTTCAGGCAGCAGACAGACTTTACAGCTTTTCCTTGCATGTAGAGCTTTAACTATTTTCCTCAAAAGTTTAGTGCAGTCATTGTTATGTATCAGAGTTTATGCCACCCTTACAGCACACAGGGAAAATAAAATTTCCTAACTGGCTATACCAGGTCTTGTCCTCCCATGGCAGTCCACAGTAACTCCCAGTGACCCCATGGAAACTGCATTTACACCTTGCAGTGGGACAAGAGGGTTTTTATATCAAATGATAGCAGAATTCTTAGAAAGTTAGGAAATCTACTGTAATTGTCAAAGGCTATTATATTTTATTACAGTAAATAATCAAATAATTAGAAAAGGTTAGTCCCACTCCTGTGAATTATAGATCTATTATCTCTAATGCTCCTTTTGTTTCTAAGAACAATTCTACTAATGTCCAACTAATAAAATCTTGTTCTGTAGAATAGCTGTAACTATTAAAAATACACAATGACTATATCCAAAACTTGGAGATAGTTTAACCATAACCATGAAAAAATTTGATACATTTCTAATGAAAATTTCAAACAAAAATATGGAGCCTTGAAGAAACAGCATTATCCAGTGATAATTGTTTTGCTTGCAGTATATACATTACCTTTTTTCTATGAAAGCTTAGGAAAAGCAATTGGAGGAAAGACCAGACATCTGACTCATTACTAGAAGAATATGAATGAGGACTCCTCATTATTTCATTTGATAAGGTTGTCACTGGCTGGAATTACTTGCAAGGCATATAGGCCCAACTCATAGGGACTCACATTATTATAGAAATATTTAATATTATTTTAGGGTTAAGAATAGTGAAGCATTCATTCTCTTAAACTTTGTCAGGTAACTCTCTTTGCAGTTACAGCAATAATGTAATCTAGAACATCACTTTAGTGGTTTTATATACAGACACATAAGAATATAGTTAACAGACAACTACAGATAAAAATATATTTGAGGGCATACAGAAAACTATCTTTATATTATAAAAATTATTAATCCCTACACATTCCAGGTAAAATAAAAATCCCATAAAACACTTTTTCAGAGCAAGTCAAACAGAACAAACATTCACAGTCTCAAAAAGACAAGACATGTAGAACGTGCATAGATAAAGGAGACAAATAAAACACTTAGCAGGAATACACTGCAAGCCAGATGGCTGCAAAAAAGCTTATACAATGAAGCCCATGTTAGCTGTTATTTGGGATGTCTAAAATTAGGGAAGTATTCAGAAAAAAATTAAATGGGGCCTATATGATTTCAGTTTTTTGACAATGTAGTAAATGGGCCTTGCTTATGTAGCGATTGAAGAAATTTCAGAGAGAGTGACTGCAGACATGGAAGGCAGAACTGAAGCAGATAACAGTATTTTTAACAAGTTAAAAATAAATTGTTTTAGAGTTTGTCACATGCCAGTGTTCTTTCTCAATACATGGAAACACTGAAGAATGTTAGCACAACAAGAATATATACAGCTAAGAGGACTGAATTACAAAGGGGAACTGAGAGAAATTAGAGCTCAAAGCATGACTGAGGAGTAACTGAAAGATGTGAGAAAATGCAGTAAGGATTGATTAGAGCAGACCACTGATCTATAAAATCCTCCACTTGTAAAGAAAAAAAAGTGCTCACATTGAACAAAAAAACAAAGTGCAGAAAAAGTCTATTTCCCTACAATATCAGCTAGTTATTCCAAAACTAATAAAAGCACTTGAGAAATAGTGATGGTTTCAGTACATCGTCTGACATGTCTCATACTGTGTTCTTTGCAGGAAAAGCCACTGTTGCGTATTGACTGATAGAGTGTGCTACAGACTATATCTTTTTCTGTATGAACATCACAGAACAGGGAAGAAGTGTCTTGAATTCTTTTTTTCCAAGTCATTTCTGATGTCATTTAATATGTCTGATATGACTGCAGCAGTACTAGTGGGATGGAAACACAAGGCATGTCTATATTGAAGTGGAAATGCAGGTCTGGGCCTCGCTAGCAATTCAAACCACTTTGCTTTCCACATGTTCTGCAATTGGAATGCTGAGAAAACTTGATGTTTCACTGATCCAGCAGCCTTCAGGGGCCAAACAAAGAGAAAACACAGATGCTACTGTGGAAAAATTATATGTGTATTTAGTGTCTAAAGCAAAAAATAATCAAGAAAAATGTCAACACAAAATAGAAGGTAATCCAGATTGTCAATTCTATTTGTGCTTTTCTCTTCTCTTCTTATAAGTAGTTTAATGTTAAGATCCAAGCATATATTAATGTTTGAAAAGTTGTTGTCCTCTGAGCTGAACCTAGAATTCCCCAGGCAGCAATGCAGTGTGACCTGTATGATTTACCCCCATTCCAAAAACAACAATTGGAACAATTATTCAGCAGTGTCAAATATCTACTACTGACTCCTTGCAAATATTTATAAAGCCCATTTTCTGGTGCCCAAAAGGTGGAAAAATCTGAGTCAACTTGAAGAAGTAAGGCAATTCAAATAGTTGCCTCAGGCTGAAGTTAAAATTTTTGGAACCCCTTTTTCTATATGCTTCACAGACATAATGAACAACACCAAAAACCTTTGACCTTACAGCATTTGGAGAGCATCAGAGAAAATAGACAGATGTTGTCCTGCCTACCACACACTAGGATCATGTTATCCTCACTGTTAACACCCTTCATGCATTTAAATGACAACCTGAAGGTGGCAACACATGTGTGATCTTTGTTTGGTGCCATTTATTCAGGATATGATGGAAGCGTTTCTGAAACTACTAAAAAATATCTTCCAAACCGTGATCGGGAACCTTCCTATTGGTGGAATGCCTAAAAGTGAAGAATATATGTTAAAATACTGCTATACTAATGTGCCAAGGGAATGATGTCACACCGTACTACCATCTAGACAGCCAGCAGATAATTGGAAGGGTGGTCTCATGAACTGCTACTGTCCTTCAGCTGCTGTTTGTTTATACTCCAGATCTCCTGAAACAACATACTTAGCATACAAGGTAGGCTTGGATGACTAAGGAAACAGTGATATGAAAGAGCCTTTCAGGTGAACTCTGATATTTGTTCTGCTTTCTAAGAGGGAAAAAAAAAGAAAATATTTTCCTTGGTTTTATTCCTTGTATTCCTTATTTCCATGCTCATGTCTTAGCATATGTGGACACAGGTGTTATTTTAATCACAGTAAGAAGTACATTCAGGAGATGTACTGGACAGAAGGGTTACTGCAACTAATTCTTAAAAGAAAATACATGTAATTGTTGATCTATCTTGAGTTTGTCTTGTTGGGGATTCACAAAAGGAAAAGAAACATTTTAGTAACAGTTAAGTAAATAAGAACAAAATTTGTATGTTTGCAAGACTCCAGGCAAGAAATAAAATATTACTGTCCAGCTCTTACAATAGCTTATTATTTAATACACTGCCCTTCTTGTTTGTTCAGTAAACAAAAATTAATATCAATGAACTTGACATCAAGTTCAATGATGTAACACTTAAATAACATCATAATCTCAATGTATCCAGGAGTCTAATGAATAAAATTTGTTGCTGTCCACAGCTATGGCATTTGCTTTTTTTCTTGGCTCAAAAAAATATCCATGGGTTATGCACACTCGCTTTTTCAGTGTTGCATTGATCATTTAATACAAATGCTTCTCCTGAAAATTGGGCTGTTTTCCAGACTGTAAATTAATCTTCCAGCTTCACAATTAAAGACATCATGCTGATGAATGAGGCAGTAGTGCTGATTTACATTCAGCAGCTGTGTGACTCAGAGATATGATATGCACTATCTTTGCCTCCTCAGCAGAAGCTGCAGGCAGTTTCCAAAAAATCTTTGTCCACCAGGTTTGTTATCACTCTCCCTGAAATACCTGTAATGCTTCAGATAGCAGAAAGCTTGCTAATATGAGAAATAGTTTCCTTCTTTATGATCTGTTATAAAAGCCAATGAAATGCTTATTGTTAATATCAAACTGAGAGTATTGAAGACATATTTATTTTACTCAGGGGATTGTCACACCAGAGGCAGAACCTGGACCAAATTTCTTTCCCACTACAGCAAATAAGCCTTGGCCAGAAACAGCTCTTCTGAAAAAGCTGGAACATATTCATCTTCAGCCCTATTCAGCTCTGGATCTCACTATAGAAACTGTCACCAAATGTTAATTAGAGACAGCCTAATTCTGTAGATGCTGCTGCCATTGGAACAGAGGCCATAGAACTTGACTGGTGTATATCACTTGAAAGAAAATGGAAAATGCTCCAAGAGCAGCATGTGAGAACCTATAATAGATGTGTAAGGGCTTTCAGCTGTAACCTCTCTATCTAGGGAAGTGTCTTTGCTGTTTAGAATGGAGACCTGCTGCTCTTCAAAAATCATCTAGCAGCTTCCAGGTTCAAATCAGATTAGGTGAGAGGTGGTAGAAGGAAAAATGAAGAGGAGAGTCCTGTGTCTTCTGGGTCAGTGCAGATTTCCCAAGTCTAACTGTGACGATTGCAGAGATACAGGAGAATGAGGCAGATCTCAGAACAAGTTGCTGGTAGGGATTTTTTCCTGTTTCTCCTCACCTGGGAGACCAAGATCTCCATACCCAAGGCTGTTTAAGTAGAAGGTGAAGGAAACTCTTGCCAAGCTGGGCTGATCTGGGAAAACGTAGCAGAATTGTCTATTTTTCACAACCAGCTATGCTTCTGACATCTGGTTCAAACAAAGGCACTGCAAAAGTTTATACTGAGGAGAAAATTCCAAACCAAACCAGATGTAGGTAAATTGAACAACCTGACCTAGTTGAAGATGCCCCTGCTCTTTGCAGGAACTAGCTGACCTTTAAAAGTCCCTTCCAATGCAGAAGTATTAATTACTTTAAAAGTATGTGGTACACGATTTAACTACATTGAACTTAGACTGTAACTGCTCACGTACTCTCTAGACAAATATTCAGTATGTACTTTTTGATAACTATGTTATCATAGAATCAGAGAATACGCTGAGTTGGAAGGGAGCCATCAGGATCATCGAGTCCAATTCCTGACCCTATCCATCACCATCTAAGTCCATGGTCTTTATAAGCTAGAATAAATAACCAACCTTTCTGAAACTAGGAAAAAGCAAAGAATACACTTATGGTTTAGTCCTCACAGATGGTAGAACATGTAGAATTTCAAAGGGTTACAAACGTTTTTAATGAATTCCTCAGTTATAAAAAGTCCATAAGTAAAACCAGAACTCCCACTGAATGAGCAGTATGCTTTCACTTGAAAAAATAAATACAGTTGCAACATCTATATAGCTCAGAAGCATGCTATGCTAACACTGGGCCCTTGTTCTTTTAATCTTCTTCACCCCAAAACTGAAGGAAATTGAAAGAAATATATAAGGATTGTAGGCTTTATAACACCAACATCATATTCAGCTTATTAAACCTCTTCTTCACTAAGGTTTAAGATCCTGCTGAATAGCTCATCACTTGTCTGTAGTTAATATGCTTTTGGTGCACTTTGACATAATTCCAGAAAGGATAAATGAAACTCATAAAGGCTTTTGGTGCTTAAGAACAAGTATTAACATAATTGCTCTAAAAATATTTAAAGGAGCTGAAGGTCACTTGCTGACTCTTCATGTCTAAAACTATACTGCAGTTGGCTTTTGTCTCTTGACAATAAACTGATCAAGACTGTTGCAATATCTAGATACAAATGCCTGCCAGTACTGCAAAGTTAGGGATTTATCACAGGATTTTCCTTATCATTCCTTGGTTTTAGAAATTTATAACTCCATTAATCATCCTTTAATATTCATGCAGTAAATTTGCCATCATGTACAACGAGGTTTAATTACTAGATTTTTTCCATTTGTGGAAGGGACAATTCAGATTATTTTCAGTTTTCAGAAACTATAACATTTAGATTAGAGATCAACATACAAACCCTTACAGATGTCTAACATTCAGAATTCTGTATGGAAGACAAAAGAAAACCACAATTAAACTGTTATTTTAGTTCTGTACAGTTTTGCATACCTGCTAAGAAGCACTGACAAGCCAATAGATCTCTCACACACACAGATTTCTGTTTCATAAATTCAGAGCCTATGCAAAGGATGCTGGATTCAGAGGTTTGAAAAGCAGCCACTGGTGCCAGTAAGATCATTAGCAGATCTTGGTATTTGGTACTTCACGAAATCAGGAACTTTAATGTGGGGCTTTTTGAGGAACAAGAACTACAGGGATTCCTCAACAGCACCTTTTACAGGTTTTACCTTACAGCACCTAGTTACAGTTAATTCTTTCAGGGGCAAATTTTGCTCTCGGTATGTAGTAATTAGATTCTTAATGCTGGTATGCATATAAAAATGTACTACAGATCAATGTACAGGGATGAATTTCACTCCCTATGCATGATGAATCTTAATTGCATTCTACTCCAAGTCTTAGATCTCCCTATAGAAGAAGTGCAATCACTCATTTAGATTGGAGAAAGGACCACTTGTCTGAATGGGTTTCATAGCAACAAAATCCTGCCAGAGCCAGTCAATGATGTTGCCACATACTGGCCTAATGACATACAGTTTTGTATAAACAAAAAGACACATTTTAGACAATATGTTATATTCAGTTGTAAGGGAACACAGGTCATGATATGTGGCAGTTATTCTTTGCTTTTCATCTTCAAAGTGCTTCAGAAGCAAACTAATTAATCCTCTAAGTAATTAATGCTAATTATTTAGTGGATGATAATTATGGTAGTCTATTGGTCTAAACTAATTAGTTGTAAATGTTTTAATGACATGCTATAATGTTTTATATGCAATTGCTATGGTCTGCTGGGTTATAAAGTGTATCTTATGATATTTTTTTCCCAAATGGTCCACTGTGAATTTTTATATGACCTGTAAGAGATGATCAGATGAAAGCACACATGGACTAAAGAACCAGGTTCATAGCAGGATTCATCTGCTAGGATTGCCATTACAGTAACTGGAAGCCACAGCAAAGAATAAAGTATTTCATCCTCCTTATACCATGCATAGAAACAGCAAGGACTTCAAAATTAGGGGCTTGAGCTCAGTGTGGTAATGCACAACATACCTGAGCAGCTGTGCAAGGATGCCCAGCAGCCCTGTTCATGCTGTTAATGAATGCTGGACATAAACCAGCTTTAGGACTGAAGGACATAAATTCATGTGAGCTTTCTTTCTTTTTCTTAAATCCAGGAAGGGCAATTGCCTTGTATTACTCTGTAAGAAAGAGAGACTCCCAGTCAGCAATAGGTATGAACAGCCATCTGAGCCTGAGAACCAGAACATCCTGTGTAGCAAGAGGGAGGGCACTCGCTTGGATGGAGATAAGGGCTACAATTCACTTTGTCAAAGGGGAATCAAACTGGGTCTCCCACATGCAGCAGGACCCTCTTACCCCTATGTGTTCCAGGCATGCTTTCAGCAGAGCTTTTCCAATGGATTCCATCAAGTGTTTTCTGTGGCTGAGGTGGGTACTGAGGCACCTTTTTGGTGAGACCTAACAAGGCTTAGGGATGAGGAAGACACTGAGCTGCTCAGCACAGCCAAAAGTAAAGAACATCTAAGCACATGCTGGGGACGCTGGCAGCTTGTTGCCTTTGACTATTGCTCTGACAGTAAACATCTTAGCATCATGAACAGCAGTGGTACTTCAACAGCACAATGAAGCCAAGTATTAGCTTTAAAGTGTGTTTCAAGTAAGAAAAGCACTGTGTCAGAAATTACTTCATAGGGCTTTGTGTTTTGTTCTCCCCCAGTGACTCTACATCAAATCCAATGGGCTTGCAAAACAAATTTCGGAATGTCATCTCTAGCATACAGAATATCCAAGATCTGAAAGACAGCCTGTGTTCATTGTACTTCTTGAACCATTACAAATAATAATTTTGCAGTTCAAATCTGAAATTTCAATTTTTGATGTAATGAAATTCAGCTCAGCTCAGAAGAAAATCACTGGTTTAGAACCAATAATAATAAAAAGCTGGATTCCTACTGCAAATCGAACATAAGAAGTCAAAATCCTCAGGGCTACTTTATTTTTTTTAACACACACAGATTTTGAGTATCCTCTTCAAACACAGACTTTCACCATTTAACTTACTCCAATATAAAAGGATTGTCATGAAAATAATTTAATATGCGACTGAAGCTAGAACTGTTGCTTACTATATAAAGAGTACAAAGGGAATTGATTTACTGAGTTCAGAGCTAGGTATTACAATGCTTCTCTTTCACACATTACAGCCTTTCAAGTCTAGAAAAGCCCATTTTAACTGTGTACTCTAAACTCCTGCTTCACACTAGCTGATGTTCATGCACTAATTCCAGCTTCACAGCTGGGTGAGGGCAAGACATTTTCCTTCAGAAATATAACCAGTCTTGATTTTACTGTTTCCTAGTGATGAAAAATATAGAATTCTTTGTAAACTGTTCCCTTTTCAGTTATCATCAACATTTAAAATATAAACAGAATAACATAATAACATTCTCAACATTCTCTCTCTTGAATTTTAGCCTTTTGATTTTTCTGAACCACCTGACTAAACAGACTTTTCTTAACAAATTTAATGCTTTAATTATATTACTGTCCTTTAAGTCTTTATAAACAGAGCCCTGTATCAATTCATCCATTATTTTGCCAGAGATCACACTGTGAGGTGTCTGTCTATTAATTTAACAAATAAAACTGTCATGGTAGTACCTTGATTTCAACCCTGGAAATGTCTGTGTTTTTCCAGTATGTATTAAAAAAATCAGTGCTAACCATGCAGAAAGCTATTTTGCTAGCCATTCTAAAACTCATTTGATGAAGGTTAGGTTTTAAGATGTTTAATTTATGTAGATAGTTTTATAAGGGAAAGCATGTCATCACTATTTTAAAATGTAAATATCTATATCTCCATTTATATATATATATATATATATATACACCCCCTGTAACTATCTACAATTTGTACCATGAAGATCCATGGGGTTTTTACAGCCACAGCTCTAGCATAAGCTGAGTATAGATGTGTAAGTGACACATAGGTATTACCTAGAAACAACACTTTTCTTTATTACTTTATTGTTTTTCAAGAATGTCCTATTCAATGTTTTTTACCACTAATCAGTATGTCTTCAAACACTGTATGTTACCTGGAGCTATAGCAGTGAACTCTGTCAACAAAACATTTTCAGAGAACAGTTTTAGATCACTCTAGTAGCTTTTAAGAGGCTTTGTAAGTTATGGTTCTAGTAATATGATAAATATAAATCTGAGGCAGAAAGTGCCATCAGTTGTCTACAGGTAATTTTTTGCTTAAGCTCACGAATGCTGGCATATGCTTTGTTTTCCCGAGCACCCTATGGAAATCTGGATACATTCTCTTTGCCCACCTATTTTGAAACAGTTCAGTTAACCTAGACTAAGTTAAATGTAAAGTAAAATTCTAATGTAATTTCAGGGAGCTTCTGGTAAGTATTCAGTCAGTCAAGAATTTGGACTTTCTTTACCCTTTGGATGTGTTCCATGAAGAAGAATAAAACGCACAGCTATGTTGACTATGTTGAATATTTAGTTCTCCAAAGAGTTGCTGCACCCTGAGGAGAAATTAGCATCCAAAGCATATCTGAAATTCCAAAACTATGCTTCTAAATAACCTTCTGGACTTTTCAGATTATCCCTTCATTAGAGGAGTTTAGAGAATAGACTGTGCATTTTAAATTTCCCTATGAAGACACACATCACAGAGAAACTTGTTTTTTCTCCAGATCTTGACTGACATTTGGAGAAATTGGTTGTTAATGAGATACCAAACCAAGTGAAAGCAGGTGAAGGGGCTGGTACCCTTTAAGGTACCCTTACAGCAGAAAAAAACATCTACTGAATCCAAGTCTAATGAATCTAGTTGGATGACACTCATTTTCATATAGTTATTACTAAAAAAAAAAAAATCCCTTTATTTTATACAAAACAGTGCATTTTCACACAGGCTTTATTCTTGTTATTTTGGGGTTTCTCTTAGATTTCAGTTCTGTTGGATGCTCAGATAGCAGTGGGAAGCCAAGAGAACATTTTCTGTCTTATCTAGCAAGAATATTGAGACTGCCTTTCCAAAACAATCCTCTTTATAATACACCACGTGTTTGATGTAACAACAGGATTAAAACAATTGTGTTGATTCCACATAATATATGGAAAAGTTTTTCAGCAGGCAGTTTCTTCTTTAGGCACAGTGAAATTTTGTTCTTGAATGTTACTTCCCACACAGGCACCGTTTCTATCAAATAAACATTTCAAATTTTACCTTAATGGTTCTAAAAGTAGTTTCTTTCTCTTATTCCATGGACACACAATGGAGCTTCATCCTCTTGCACCTCAAATGCTGACGCCTCTTGTCTTTCCTACTTATTTTCCCTTTTTTTTACAAACTGTAGGTCTTCCATTCCCAACAAATCATCCTTTCACCCTGACTTGTCTGAGTGTATTCAAGGCTTTCTGACACTCCCAACTCCTCACATTTCTCTGAAACTTTGTATGCATATGAAGGTCTAGTGACTTAACCATCTCAGCTTTCATGTCTTCCTCTCATCCTCCACATTCTTCATCTCCACCATCCTTTCTTCCACCCCTCCAATCTTGTTGCTAGCTTCCTTACACTTGAATTATAACATTTGCCTAGAAAAAGGAAAGTACTTCCAGCTTTGTTCTCGAAGACCCTAATCAAATACAACTTTTGAAACTTTCTAGCACAGAGATTCTATCAATAATTAATTCATGTGCCATCCTGCAAGAAGTACCTTTCTATTCCTGTGCCTCACCCTAAGACATAAAACAAACATCCTGGTGACTGTTCACTGGAAAGATTATCTTCTTTTAAGACTAGTTTTCTCTTTCTCCATGATCCGTTCCCACCATATTCTACTGCCATTCTCTATGTAATAAGTTTATAAATGTGAGTCTAATATTCTTAAATGCATGAAGTGCAAACACCGTTTTTATTATTACCTCAAAATCTGTCCAGAGAAGTATGATTTTTTTCTGAACAAAAGACTACCTGTGTGTCAGGATTATTTGTCTATTTCAAATTGCAAAGTCCTATAATTCACTGAGATATGAGAGCTGTTAAAAATAAGAAAAAAAAAAAAAAAAAAAAAGAAAGTACTACAATTTTAACAATTCCAATAGTAGTGCTTTGTTTACATTCCACAAATGAAACTTGCATTCTTTTCCTTCCACAGGAAAGTTAAAATTCTTTATAAATCTGAATAAAATATATTTTGACAATGCAACACCAAAAGCTGGTAACAAATTTCAGCTGCTCAGCATAGCTTTTGTTTTATAATGTTATGTCACAATCACCTCATATCCAACCTACAGAAACCTCATTTGATCCTTAAGCTGGTAGAGCAAAACACAAAAACAGGAAAAAAAAAAAAGCTCCCACAATTTTCAACTCTTCTCATGAAAACTTCCACTCCACATTGTTGTGGTATGACCTTGCAAGATCAAGGAAGTACTGTGCAGGTGTGGGCTGTAAATGCACAGATTATATTTGGGTTAACCTGCAGCAATGGATTGCTATGATAATTCTAGTACCTGCAGTACAGGCAGGCCATACTTCTAACATTCTGTAGTGTAGCTAGTGGAATTTCTTCATTAACTATATTAATTTTTTAAAAGCTTACTACTTCAGCAATTTAGCTGAGCTGGCCACAATATCATGGTCCTCTACACTGAATGTTGGAATTTGTAAGAAATTAATAGGAGAAGCACACACCTTTCAAGTAAGTTATTAAAATGGACAAACTGAAATTAGAACATTTTCCTTACGCACAGATAGCTTTTGTTTCCTAATCTCGACTGCCTTAATCAGCCTGCTCCTTCCAGTCTTCCAGAATCACACTTATTTAAACTCAATCTCACTCCAAAAAACTAGACCAGTAAAACAAAATGCATTTTTGTAAACCTGGCTCTGTAGCTGGCTCCTTTTCACCCTCATTTTCCCATGTGCAGAAATGCACTGCAAATCACTGTCTCTCTTTGCCACCTAGTGGGAAGCCTGATTTTACAATTGTCTTTGAGCTACTTCACTTTAAAAATATGATTATGGCATCCTACATCAACATAAAACTTGCAAAGGATCTCTGGTGAGCCTTCTGAAAGCATGGTCAAGGTGTGAAGTATGCCTAGGGTCTCAATTGCAGAGAAAGTTACACAAAGAAGGGTTTGAGATATTGCATTGTTGTTCCAAAGGTAAATGTAGCTTTTGAAATAAATCAGAGATTTTTTCAAATGCTTACACAACAGGTAGTATCAAAGAATTATTCATTTCTGAAAGAACCAAAGAGTCTTGGCATACTTATTGACATTGTTGGTTTATGTTTGCTTGTAGATTCCTCTGAAGTTATGTTGGAATATTGTCAGGTCTGTCTTTCCTCAAATTATACATGCATGTAAAATTAATACAGATAAAGGTAAGGAAGACTGTTAGAATTAAATTAAAATTTCTTGCATTATTAGGGAAATCATGATGTTGCTGATCTTTACCTTTAAAGAAAACAAAACCTAATTCAGGTCTTTCCATGTACCTGTTAATTAAAGTCTTTCACTTTCCAACAGAGCCCACATTAGATATCAAACCCTGGCAATTGTTGCCAGTGTCACAATATTGCAAACAGTAAGAACTCAAGTCCTGGGCAGTTGTATCTCCTGCTCGTGCTTTGCTGAGGCATCAGTTACTTAAGCCAACTGCATTTTTATTTTTCACATGACTGGAATTAAACTGTTTGCAAATGGCCCAACATCAACTGAACCAACTGAATCTATGCTATCAGTACTTCAGAGTATTTTTTCTTAGTTTAAAAACTATGTCATGTACACTTGATCTTTAAGACATGTTACCAATATATCACAGCGCTAAAAGCACAGGTTGCTAACAGCTGGGAATTCTCTGCTTCTGGATGGGCTGAACACAACACAAGCTGAGGTAGGGATGCAGGTCTGAGCCACTTGACTGCACAGGTCGACCTGGCAGCTTGACTCTGGAGGTTGGCCTCAACTGTGCCTAGATGTATCTATGCAGTCATGGCCAGGACAGAAGCACAAATGCAGTGTAATAACACAGAGTTGTTCCTTGAGGGTTATATATTCAAACTATGAGGATCAAAGGGTCATGAGATATTTTGGGGGTCAGAGTATGTAACTGCTAGAAGAGACTTACTTCAGGGATTAACAAAATTGTTAATGATGAATTTGTGTTTTTATTTCCAACCAGTACTTGAACCTGTAGCATATTGATAAACCACAACTTTTGAGATTTACAGAAGCACTCTAGTATATATAATAAATAAAAATCAGGTTTGTGAAAAGTTTACAGACAACCAAATAAAAGCAGGCACCTACTGTTTAATGGTATTCAAAAGAGCCTGAATTAAATGCTTTATGTATCTTTACTCTCCCCCATTCTGAATGGATGTCATCAGCATAGCTATTTGTTACCAGTTTTCTTAAATATTCAAGTCATATTCTATGAGATGTACTCACATGTGCTGTGCTACTGCTTGTACTAGCACAGGTAAACAGGATGACACGGCTCTCTCATCTGCTAGCTAACATGAAGCACCATGACATTTTTCAGGCTGTTGCACAGAAGGAAGATTACCCATGTCCTCATGTCCCCCTCCAACAGAACAGATTTATTTAAACAGAATTATCTTCTCCAAATTTCCATCTTGACTTAATGTCATTCTGATGCTGCATTTTCTCCAGAAGAGGGAATCAAGCAGTTATTCTTAATTCTTAAAATTTAATAGATTTGGTAATAGTGATTCATTGCTTTGTCAGCTCTATATCAGCTCTTCAGTTTGGTATTTTTCCAGTATTCCAGTGAAGTCAAAGACAAGGGAAATCAAAGAAAGTCCTCAATCATGTTCTAAAATAACACTGTTATGCTCAGTTTGGCATTCATTGAAATATTACTGGCATGAATTCATTGCCTGAAGATGCAACTTGAAAGTGGAAATGGGTCAAGGAAGACCCACACTCAGGACTGCTTTGATGAAAAGAGAGAAAACGCATTTGATTCATCTTTCATTTCCCAAATATCATTTCAAGTCCATTACACAAGGGTAAGTGATTAGGAGAGAGAAAAAAAAAAATTCAGCCTAACTGCCTTTTGGAGATTTTTCCATCCACTGAAGACTGTTTTGAAATCACTTTGACATTTGTAATAGTTTCTCCTTTGCTAGCTTGTTTCCATTCCTTAGGCCACATTTGATCCATATTTGGATTACATATACCGTACAATATAATAATAAATGTGGTTTTTAGAAATGCTAAGCAAATAGTTTTCTTGATCTCTGCAATATTGGCCTGTACCATTATGATGAGTTGTGGCATCTTCTAGTTCCATAGGGAATACCCTGAACAAGGACATAAACCAAGTATGCAGTTCCTATGATTTGTGGGGCACTCATCCAAATTACATCAGCTCAGGCACGACAGTTAAACATGATGCATGCTGCCAGGAAGGAGAGACTGCCACACCATGAATAGGTGAGGCAAAACAGGCTTAAGCCTACATCTGCACAATGAAGGCTCCTGTTACGGCTGCTGGTGCCAGCAATGCAAACGCAAGCTGGTGGTATTATGAAACTCCCAGAAGTCATCTTCTTTTCCTTCTTCCTCTTTTTTTTCCCATGTTTCGTCAGTCAAGCAAACTAATTTTTTATGTACATACCTGAAAAAATAATTTCTCCATTCCAATCACAGTCCCTATATTATTTTTTTAAAACATTTTAATGGCAATTTCTGTATCACACATGTTAACTCAGTATGTAGCTCCCAGTGAAGGGGTTTATCAAATTATTATTCTTGAGTTTATCATATTTTTCACCACCAAGAGAGATCACAGTTTAAAGGACAGCTTTCAGTTTAGCTACCAAACTATTAAAAGAACTGGACTGAAAGTCATTGCAATCCATTGAAGATACAGCAATAAAAGAACACTTCTAAAATACAGGCTTTATACACTTAAATGTCCTACAGTTATCTCGTATGTAACATGGAATTGAGAATCTGTTCAACTGACCTTGAAATGCACTTATGTAAGGAACAGTCAATACAAAGTAGTAGGAGAATAAAATTTGGAATGGCTTAAATTGACTTGAAGCATGGGAACACAGTATTTCAGCGTTGGAAGTAGAAGGTAGTGAGCTGTTTGGGAAAAAATATGGATGGGAAATTTACTCTTAAAGGCAAATGTAAAAGTTTGTGCATGAGTAGAATGGAGCACGGTGGCAGATAAAACTAAATACTCTTGTCACTTTGAGACTGTTTAAAAGAAAATCAAAAGATTGCAAGATCAAGTTTCAGAAGATATTGGAATAAGATCAGATCTGATGTGAGAAGGTGAAACTCCCACAAGGAATAATTCTCTGGTACAACATGAGGTACTTTGGATGAATACAGGCCACTAAGATGTAGACAAAATTTCAGGACATAGAGAACTTTAATGGTGCAAAAATTACAAGTATGTGGCTATATGAAGACTGCTGTTTCCTCCATTTTACTCATGATTCATCAATATATCAAGAGAAATTCTTGACTTTGACAGTGCAATTCACATACTTACACATAGGCTTCCATTCTCTGAGCAGAACTAATTTTTTCAATTTTTTTTCCATTGAAAAGATCAGCTTTGAGCAAGCTTTTGATGTGCTCTATTTGCAATACTATTTCCACGATTATTGATACCACTGGGCTTACTCACTATAATATTTAGTGAAAGCAACATAATAAAAGAGACACACACACAGTCTTTTCTGTTTTTCCATAGAGATCTTTTCTATTTCCTAGTATAAATCCTTCAAGATCTGGACATGAAATAGGTGGTCTAGGCAAGCACAAGCATTATCCTTTTTTTCATTTTCTCTGATTTGATCTGGCCTGCTTCTGTTCCCATCATTCCTTCACAGTTGCAGCCACATGGCTGTAAGTATCAAAACTTTACAAGTGCTCAAAGGACAAAATTGCCTTCCATTGCTTCTTTTATCATTATTTGGTAGCAATTTGGGCCATAATCTTTCCTATATTCAACGTCAGTTACTCTTTTGCTTACTGAGAGGTACAAGGAAGAGAAGGAAATAGGAATTTCTAGTACTCAGTAAGGCAGCAGAACTCCCATGGAGACCAGACTTTACTTCAGAGCTACTATCCCTATTAAGGATGAGAGAGCCACCATAAATAAAGGTAACATCAGGGCTACCCGAAAGGATCACAACATTCTATCAACTTCATTATTTTAGATGTTATCTTTGTGTTCATATTTCCTTTCCCTGATAGGAGCATATTGCCAAAAGTAATTAGATTTTTATCTACCCCTAGCTCCACAGAATGCTCCTATTTAATTTAACAGAGCCTATGGTCGTTAAAGATACACAGAATTCTCTTGGTCTTGTTCTGCATTTGCCTCAGCTTGATAAGTTATTAATGTATGAACACAAAGACATTAAATGGAGAATACAATTAAAAGAAAAAATAATAGAGGTCTCATCGCTGATTGTTTTCTAGCCTTGCTGTCACTTATTTAACTTCTGTTCTGCTTTAGGTAAAGAAGATCTTGTAGTGCACTATTTGTGAATATTGGTATACAGTAACATCAAAGAAAGAGTTTAGATTTTCTTTCTATATAAATATTCCTATACTTTAAGTAATAAAAATACTACACATTGGCACAATGCATTTTTTTTGGAGCACTCAGAGTGTCTCACAGCAATAAAAGGCATTACATGTTTTCTCTTGGGGAATGGCATGCATGAAGTTAATAATGTAGTACCATTTACTGAACCCAGAAATAAATCCCAATATACAAGATCTCAGGAAAAGTGGTATCTATTTCACATGTCCCTGTACTGAATAATATCAAATTTTCTACTATAATTTAAATAATAACTAACATAGAAAAAAAGGAAAACCCTTTTTTGCAACATCTTGTCTAGTAATTAAATAGATAGTATAGAAGTCCAAAATTAAAAAAATATGAGACTGATAAAATCAGGATAAATGCCTATGCTCTTTGCATTTGTCCATATTAAGAATTAGATCATGAGGCATACAATAAAAATTCTAGAATTTTTACCCAAAAAATACAATATGACAATTTCTATTAAGAACTGTGAATTCTGGAAGTGTTCCACCAAAATACTGTGGATTGTAGACTTAACTATTTTGATGTTTTCAGGTATTACTGAAATAGAAATACATTCAAATCCAAACCTGTCAATTTAAGACAACCTGAATGAAGCTCAAGATACAATAATTATGACTAGAATTACATAGCTGAAAAAATATTTAAAACCTGCTATTTGTATAGACAGTGTTTAGTTATTGATCAAAACAAGTAAAACACTGCCAAGAGAACCAACATTTACAGGGAGATCACATCTTTGGGTCAATTAGCACTATAGATTTTCAGCTGACAAAATTTTCCTACCTGATTTGTAATTTTGTCACACATTTAATCCAAACTGTGTTTTGTACTTGAGTGGTCTTCCATTCACCTCAACAAACCACACAGAGGATTTCAAACCCATTCATCATACCATATTTCAAACCCATTCAAACCCATATTTCATCTTAACCCTAGTGTGCTCATTTTATACCTCTAGACAATGTTTTGTAGCATTAACACAAGGCTATTCTTTAATTGACCTACCCATTTTACCAGATTATTTTATGCAAGTTTTTTCTTCTCCTTTCAATTCTAATTCATATACTAATTTAAGTGTATTGGAAGTGAGCAAGTCAAATTTCTCAGTACCTTCTCTTTCATTATTAACATTGGCTACATTTTAACTCATTGACACACATGGTTCCCTGAAATCTCCTATGTTTTTATTCCTTATTTTCCCCCTTTTCATTCCTTATATTGTTTCTACCTAATATGCCCTCTTTTATTCCCTAAGGTTTTGGCTACTCTGAGCCACAATTCAGCTTTATAAATCTGCCATGACTGTGCTAATTGCAACATAGGAAAACTGAGATTTGTGATTTCTTTCTGTTTTCTTGAATGGGATTGCTTGCAAATAGTACTCATCTGCTTTTTAATTTTGAAGAGGGAGAGAGAGAGAGAGAGAGACAGACAGAGAGAGAGAGAGAGAGCACTACATTTGTTTTCACTGATTGGTTGGTACAGTGTATTGACATACCATAAACATGTATTCAAAATATCCCTGGGGTAAACAGAATCTTTTGCTGATTAAGAAGGCTCCAGGTTTACTCTGAGGTGATGGATGCATTAAAATCGATTCATCATTCGTTTAAATTATGGTGATTTGGTAAGTTATACTAAATGTGTAATGCAAACATTTATTACTAACAATAAAAAGTACAAAATATTTTGGGCTACTCACGCTTTCTGGAGATAGAAAGGTGCTGCTCAGCATTACAGTATTTTGCTCATCAAAATTCTTTTTTGTAGGCAGCATTTCTGTCTCAAGATTTTTGGACCCAAATCTTCAGATTGCATCCCTCATGCCTTGGGTACAATCTGAAGTGCTTTAGCAGGACTGTTTACCAACAATTGATACCAACAGCTTCACTTGAAGACAATGAAAACTACCAGTGTACAGTACTTACTGAAAACCTTGATCCCTTGAGTGTTGAATACTCACATCTCCAAACATGACCTGATAAACGACTATATGTCAAAAAATATAAACATAAAATATATAAAATATAAACTGTACCAATTAGTCTGATGAAAATGATACCTGCTTTTAAATATTTTGCCATTCTAAAACAGCTTATGCCCCCTCAGGTAATAACCTTATCAAAAGAGACGTTGAGCACCAAAATAAAAGCCTCCACTACTAAAGCTACAGACAGCATCTTTTTCTGCCCTAGCTGTACACTATCTGCACACATACTCTTTCTTTTGGTGAGAAACACATAACACAGAGGGCACCTCTGCATTAGCATGTTAGTGTACATCAGGGGAGCAGATTTTATGTCAATCTGTTAAACATTCCCATTTACTGCGCTTTACATTCTCACCACAGCAGTGTGGTTCTGGACTGCATGAATTGGTCCTTCTTCAGGTAGAAATAAATCCAGAGGTGTATTCCAGGAGGTCACCTAGCAACACCAGAGCACCTACATGCATTCCTTCCACAGGAACCAGAGCTGGACTACTTTGAAATAAAACCTCCTGAAATCCATACAGCATGGACATTAGCTCCTCCATTCCACAGAGCTACTGCTGCCAGCAGCCTGCACCACTTGCTGACACAGATGTAGCCACAATAAGCAAGTGGCTATTCTTACTACCTCCAAAAATCTGTTAACCCTAGAAGTCTCTTTTTCAGTACCCAGCAACAGAAACCATGCAAAAAATTTGTCTTAATTAACTTTTTATGCCGTGGTGCATCAGCCCTTTACATATGGGTGACTTCTATCACAAATAATGACCTTTCTGGAGTAAGGTATTCAGCTCTAACTATGAAACACTCTCCAAGTGGAGAGCATCCCTGTGTCTCAGTGGTGTACTGCTTCCTCTGCTCAGGACTGCAGTGGCCTGCTTTAGCCATGACGTACAGATGAATTGGATCATAATCCTGAGGAAATTTTAAGATCATCACTTAAAGAAATGCATATAGTTTAGATATGCCTGCAGTTTATAATATGGAGAGGAAACGTTATTTTAATTTTTTTTGCTTTTGACAGGCAGGAGTCATTTTAAACTGTGGAAATTTTTATGAGGCTGGCTGATTTCTCAGCATCTGTTTTCTGTGCATCATTCATTCTTAGTGGCTTTCTCCCCATATTTACTTTTCAGGCTGATTTCTATATTACACTCATTCCCTCCCACTTGAAATCTATTGGCAAGAATAAGGGGATATTTTCAGAAATTTTAAACTTTACTCCTGATAGAGTCAGATTAGCCTTTCACATACACAGTCTAAATGAACTCTGTATAAGCCTCTCCTAGAAAAACTACAACATCATTTTCCACCATCCCATCCTATCTCTGCACTGTCAACTCACCAAGTGCTTCAACCATAGTGGAGCAGCTAATTATATGGGAAATTAAAGTTAGTAATATATTCAGAAATTCAATCCAAGTAATTATATAAGCATGTATGTACCGTGTATAGAGCAGCTGAAGTCATAGCAAAAGAAACACCATCGCTTCTTGCCTTTCTGACTCAAATCCAGACCTGTAAACCTGTAAAAGAACAAGCATAGGAATAATTATAAATTAGGAGAGTAGTTTCTCCAGTTGAAGAACAGGCAGAGAAGCATAAATAGAAAAAATTATAATGGCATTATGTATATGCCTACAATTGAGTGAAAGGATATATTCTTACCAGAAAACTTCCACTTTGAGTCATTACTGAATTTCCTTAATGTTGTGAAATTCAGATACGTACTCTTGGACAATGATGAATTCTAGAATTTTCAGAAAGCTGGAATAGCAAATAAACACTGCTTATTTTCCATAAGGATTTTTATTCCAACCAACCTTTGAAACTATTGGTACTGTTGCCCATTCCAGGTTATTTACAGCTGAAACGTGAGCTGTATTACTTTTTCTATGAGCAATACCTCTATTTCTAGATAAACTATTTAAAAAGCAGAATATTTTACATGACAGGAACATCATACACTATAAAGTTTTTCTCTTTTCACTTGACCCTTGACTTCCACCAACCTAGAGCTAAGTTTAGCTTTTATCTCTCCTCTGCTTTTGTTCTGTAGAGTTTGATATATTAATATCCTTCTAGAGAAATTCAACAAAGCATGATTCCTGTATATGAGGCAGATGGAATTCAATGCTTTAGTTTTCAAATACTCGAATTCTTGAATGAATCCTATTAGGCCCCATAGATTCTTAGGGATCCAGCTGCAGCAGCAGATCCTGCACAGTTTCGGGGTCAACTGGGAATTGATTATTCTCGAAGCAGAGATGGAGTCATTATTATCATTACTACTGAAGCATCATCCTTTACACTCCTCTCTCTTCTCTGTTTTTCTTACTTACAGTGAGAAGCCACCAGTTTCTCATATTCTTTGCTTTCAGCTTTCATTACAGTGCAAAGGCCCTGTGGATCACAAGGCAGTTTATTATGTCTGTCTCGTTCTGAGTCCTAACAATGAAAAGTAAATTGCAGAGAAGCCAGCAAACAAAAGAAGCCTTGATACTAGCTTTAATTTTAAAAGAAATGACTCTTCTATTAGTGAAGTTTATTAATTTGCAAGGGGTGCTTAAAAATATGGGGAAGTAAAAGTTTTCTTTAGGGTAAAATGCTGGATGGCAGCATTTCATTACAAAACACAAATATGAACTTAGGAGGAATTAATTGTCAGGTGTATTTGAAAAGGATTGCAAGTACCCAGGGAATGTTTTCATTTGTTGTTTTAAAAGTCCTTTTAATCTGCATCCAGTTTCCTCCTAAATCTTCAAGCTCTTCAGCACAATCTCTACACACAATATAGAAAGTGATGCATGCTGTGCCCATAATTTTACCCTGGCTCAGGCTTTGAACTAGCTGCTAGTGGTAATGGAATATGAAGCTGTCATGTGTTCTGTTATTTTGAACTCAAACTAGGAGATGAGAGCCTGAAAATAGTTACTATTTGACTCTGTGTGTTCTGTATCACAGGGGTTTGGGTTTCTCATTTAATATTGGGGAAAATCCCGTGAAGTATCACCATCTGCCCTGCCTTCATATTTTCCCCTAGCCACCCACTATTGGCCACTGTCAAAGGTAAGATGCTGCACTGGGTAGTCCTGACAGTGACTACTGTTATGTTTTTTATGCTTTTCTGAATTTTTTGTAGATCATAACTATGTTACATTGCCACAGTCACCCTTAAATTATACTTTTGGTTGATCTCATCAGAAAGGCCAAAGCCTGATATTCTTCCCATCATAAGCAATACAATTGGGCTTGTTACCTTTAAGGAAAGCTGCATTAGGTTTTGACATAGAAGAGTGCAGAATGAAAAACCAGAAGTGTTTTCTCTTTCTCCAAGTTTATCTTCTGGATCAAACTCAGGTTTTTCAGAGTACAATAATCTCCATCTGTTTTCTGCTACCCAAGAGAAAAGAATACTGGTGCTGCTCATATGAACAACAACTCCTCATGTACCAGCATCATTCCTGAGAGGCTGGCAAAGGGATCAGCACTTAGCTTCTGTGTCAGCTGTACTATTATAAAACATAGGCAGCCAAAAAAACCTGCAGGAACTTATATATACCTTGTGTAAGAAGAAAATATCATTAACCAAACTTTATCCTTGGGTCTACACAAAGAAACTATATTACTATCGGTAAGATTTATACATGTAGACCCAAGGACAAAAGAAAGCTGCCAGACAGCATTTCATAGCAGAACTGTGACTATTTACATTGTTATTCTGAAAATAATTTTAAATCAACAAATGCAAAACTGTATAGCGATTAGAGTAAATCCTACTTTCCAGCCAGAACAATTCCAGGCTAAGATGCTTCTTGAAGAATAAGCCAGTTCTGCAGTCAATGAATCTGTGACATGAAGTTGAAATATCAATCCAGAGACTTTTGGACAGCACACAGAAGAAATGCAATAGGTTATTTACTCGGTATGTAAGCTATTTATGGAGCTCATTTTTGTTATGGAGCTCATTTTGTATTTCTTTCCAGTTAGAGGGGAAAGGTTCACACAAAGTCTGATCTGTGTTTAAATTACATTATCTACATGTTCACAGGCCTTTTTCACTGTTTATGATGTTACCTGCAGGTGTCAAAGACGCAGGCTCTGGCATTCATCATGACTCTGCACACAAGAGACTAGTTTGTGAACTCAGCTGTACAGTGCAAATCCAAAGGTTATTACCTGTCTCAGAACCAAAACTTTCTCATAATAAGGAATCAACAGCCTTTGTTCATCAGGCTTTGCCAAAATCTCTTCATCTGGCACCCAAAATGATCATCTGGCAGAAAATAGCATAACCCCAATGGTGTACACAAAGCATCAGCTGGGGTCTAGGGCAAATCTTGGTCCTAATGAAGTTAATGGCAGAATTCCCACTGATCACAATGAGACCTGACACAGACTGTGACAGCTGCGTGTGAGCCAGAGCAGACTGGTAACAGCCCTTCAGCTCATTGTACGTCCTTGGAAACACACAGAGGCTTTCATGAGTCCTTTTGTCCACTCCAGTAACTCAAAGATTTTAAATTACTCCAACCCTAATGCTGAGAAGTACAGATACAACTGATTTCAGCTCTCTGCTGTATAAGAAAAATAAAAAACTAATGTTGCTTCAAGATTGTCTTAGATGAATATTTCAAACTTTATATAGACTACTAAAATGCTAAAAATTACTAGCATGGCCAAAATCTGCTCAATCAATTTAAAATGTTTTGCAATGCAGTTTAAAAAGAAAGAAAAACATTCTTATTTAGTTAAACAGAAATTTTTAATTAAATATCTAATATATATATGTGTGTATATATATATTTTAAAAAAGGTTTTCATTTTTGACATGAGCTAACTGGGACAATTCATATAAAAGCTTTTAAAACTTCATCTCCCCCCAAAAAAGATTTTGTTTAAAAAAATCCTAGCTCATTTTTTGCAAATTTGGGTTCTGGATAGCATGAGGCTGGCAGAATGGGTTAGAAGCTGCTTCTGGACTCCTCTCCAAGACAAGTGGTTTGTGGTGATCTAAAAACATCTCAAGACGAAAGAGAAACACTTTTAGTAACCCGAGCTGACAGAATTGCTCCTGTTGTCAGGAAGCTACTGTACCCTAAACTGAGGGGTAGTTCAGGACTCCTGAGACAAAACAGATATTGAAAAAGGACCTGCCTTTCAGTGCTTTCCCCTCTATTGCAGTTGCATGGAACATTATTCAGAATTTCCTCCTTGCCCATTGTTTTTTCTGCTAGCAAAGTGGTTAAGTACTGCTATGCTGATTCCCACGACTCTGTAGGGTTACTTAATTTAGTCTACAAAAAATGAATTTTACCTTCTTTTCCATATCACAGGTGTTCATTCAGTGGAAAGAACAAGGTCAGTCTTCTCTTTTCCTTTGAAGAGAGTAGCAACAAGCTATCCTGTTTTATCTTGATTTAATTACCAATTCTATGGGAGAAGCTGTCACACAGGTTCTGTTACTGTTACTTTGTTTTAGCTGCTACTTGGGGGCCATTGTAGTGACTGTTTCGGATGTGCCTCCAGGCAGTTCTGGCCTGCTGAGATCTTTTTTTGACACCCTGAGAACTACTGATGAGTTTTTGTCCCCCTGCGGCAGTGCAACCTGTCTCCTTGGCAGCTAAATATGACACTGCACTGGTTGGACTGCTCTCTGGTACGGTTCATGGATTCTCTTCTTGGCACATAATTACCAACAGGTGTAGCCATGCTCTAAGAGGCCCATGGCAGCAGCCTGTAATACACTAATTGCTTAAAGGAGCTGTTCTTTTAGAAGAAATGATGCTTGCATTGTCATGCAGGCCACTGATCATTGCCTGGCACCTCTGTGCTCAAGGCAGGAGTCCAAACAACTTGTGACAAGGCACTTTGCCATCTCAGCAGATGGACATGAGCATAAGCAGCTTAGGGGCTATGCCTGCATATCCAGCATAGGCATTGAGGGCATGATTCCTAGCCAAGAATGCTGCAACTGCTGTTTGTCTTCTGCTTACCAACCTAGAGTTGTTTATCTTCTCTTACCAACCCAGAATTCAGGGAATATGCCATTGCTAATTAAGACCTGGGCTGGACTCAGTTTCAAGAGCATAAAATACAACTGTGCAAAACAAGTGTCTGTCTGGCTTGAATTGGACCACAAGTGCTAAGAGAGGCCAAGGGAGTTATCAGGATGAAATTGGTACTGGGGTGGACCAAAATGATACCTCAAAATGTTGCCATTTCATCAAATTCAGGAAAAGAGTAAGGAAAGTGTGAACAGGGAAATCACTATTAATATATGGGTGGATTTATATTTTCTCAAAAGAAAAAGTAAAACTTGGCATCATAAAGGTATGCAGTTGGAATGGGAAAAAAGTAGGGACCAGCATAAGAAAAAGTCCTGACTGTAAATTGCATGAAATTACAGAATAATCTCAGAAAGGCAAGTTTAGGGGCGTTTTTGTTTGGCAGTTTTAATACTGAAAGAAAAAGTTCATCAAAAGCAGAAGACAATAATGTATTCACTGTGAGAAAACCCAGACCCTAAGGGATCTTTTCTTCTGCCAGTTCCATGAGTCAGACAAGATTTCATTACCTGAGGTGCAGTGGTACTAGAGGTCCCAGAATGCCTCTGAAAGCCTAAACTAGCATTTAGTGTTCAGAGACTTTGTCCATGCACAGAAGAGAACGAAGCAAAGGAACAGGCCATATATTATTTAAACTATGACACAACATGCTTCTGCTCATTGGAGACAACTGCAATATCAGATGACAGGATCAAGGACATGCTGAAAATATACCGGAAATTTATTAAAACCGGATTTTGATCTTGCCACTGTTATCCAAGTTGCAGGCCACATATTCATGAAACATCCTTCTTCACAATTTTAGTATCAAAACTGATTTGTAATTAAGGTAAGAAAAGAGGTCAAGCATTCGCTTTTCTGATAAAAAACAAAATAGAAATAGATAGAAGGAAAGCAAGTGAATAAAAATGCAAAACTAAAATTGAAAAGGATTCACTGCATGACACTTCATTGACTACTGGAAATACAGTACCATAATAGGAAAAACTGTGCCAAAAAGTAAAATCCTGACAAAAGAAATTCAGAAACCAGGCACAGCAAGTTTCAGTGCTGATACAGTGTCATTCAAGCCATTATTCACACACTCTGAGTACCAGGACCATGCATTTTATATTATTGTATTTCACCTTATTTTGCTTACACCCATGAAGCAATCTTCATCAAGTGAGGGTTGAAAGCCATTATGCCTGTGCGAAAACCAGAATACAAGAAACTCAAATGTTATTTAAAGCTTAACAAATCAATATATCAAGACCAGTACGTTTCTATATATTGTATGTTGCTTTTATCATGCACTGATTCTAAGAAGTCAGCGTCTTATATCCTCTTCCTCTTATATTGGAGGTCAGGAAAGAGGAAGGACAGTGGGAAAGAACTTTTACTTACACAGAAACAATACTGAAGAATGAGCATAGCTCACACAAACAAATGCAGCATATTCCAACACCCTTCTCTAATGATGCAACTAGATAAATTATATCACTTCAGATTGTTCTCCAACCCTATGCAGAAAGACAGATGGGATTCATTTGTCATCACCAAAATGCCTTCCCACAGTTCTACCAGCTTTCAAGACCAGTGTAGCCCTGACAGCTACTTTCATTATCATTACACTTGTATTTATACCAGTATTTGAATGGATATATTTATGCTTCTGTTAGAAGTATAATTTATGAGAAAGTATATTGGTAGTATCATAAAAATGCTGCAGGATCATCACATCCCCTTGCATTGTTTAATGCAATAATTTTGGGATACAAAGTAAATTAGAAAAAATCTGCAGTTTGCCTTTGTCTGTTACCATGCACTTTTTCCTACTGTAACTATTTAAAGTCTAAATCAAAGCATAGTGAAGTTCAAATTTGCTCAATGAGAAAACTTTTTATTATTTATCACACTTCAAGTCACCCAGTTTTCATCTGAATATCCTGATGGCCTGGCATTACACATGCACGTCAGATGAACCATTCAACTCATTTTCTCAGATTGCTCAGACTGCTTTGCAGTGCAGCCACAGCTCCACCACCACCACACCAACGAAGTAAATTAAACAAATATCCTTTTCTTATAAGATGAAGGTCAGCTACCAGGCTGAAGATGATGCATTAGTCTTGTCTTCACTGCTAGCTGGAAGAATATCTAATTTCCGGAGGGCTGGTTTGGGAAAAAATGTAGAAAAGGATTGCTTTCCATCACAAATCACAAACACCATTACTAGATTTTGTAAGGCTGGAGGATGAGCACTGGGCATTTTTAGGAAAAACAAAAATCTGAAGAAAACAACCAGCAACCAGCACTAGATAGGACACCAAAAATGAAAATGTCTGCTGCTAAACTGTGCTGCTTTCTTCTCTTTCATCTTTAGGTTTTTTTTCCTCTTCCATGGTATCAAAGACAAGGCTAAAAAGGCAAGTAAGCACCTGCAAGTCAGGCATTCCATAGTTGAAGCTGCACTTTCCAGCATCCAGCTCTCTGAACGGTCTCCAGATACCTGCTCCAGGCACCACTGCCCCACAAGGGAGGATTAAAGGGCATTCAGAGAGACATTAATTTGTGGTATTAAAGCTAGACACTGGCATTACTGTAGGTCTAAAGATAATTCTGACCTACTTCCTGTCTCCAGTTCCTTGATTTCTGTGTTCATTCTCTCACAATTTCGCACTTTTCCCTGCTGAGGATTGCTCTAGCTATTCACCTCATCTTCCATCTCACTGATGCTCCTCTAGCATAAACACCCGGACTATTTCTATCCTGCACAAAAATCCTTAATCACCCAAGCTCCAGCAGAAGGGGACTCATCTGGAACTCCTATTGTTAAGAGATCACAAGAGCTCAGCTCTTGCCAAACTTGCTCTAAAAAGGATTTGTGTGGCCTCCCATCACTAACCTTAGGCCTTGTTTCCCCATTCACAAAGACATTCACTGGGAAATGGCCTTTTTCTCACAGCCAAGATTCACTGCTACCTTACCCCGCTGGGTAAGCAGAGATCTGCCAGAGGTGGGGTACAGCCAGGCCAGGGGCAGGAGAGACTGAACATCCTCACCCAGCAGCTGCCAGGAAGGTAAGATACACGGGAGCCTTGAGCCTTGCTCATGCCTTCCTGCAGCATGCTTAGCCCACAGTAACAAGTGTGCACTTTTCACATGATTACCAGGGAGAAACACAGAGGATAAAGAAGAAGGCAGAGTCAGTAATCTTTCCTTAGGCCTCCCTTTGCTCCTGAGAGAAGTATTTCAAGAATTCATTTTCTGTCGTGGTGGAAGCAGGGCAAGGAGGTGCCTTTTGGAAACAGCTGTTTTAGGAAACAGTAAGTGCAAAAATGCATTTGAAATGTGACCATGACCTACTCTGTGCTTCACATTTTGCAGGAAAATGCTTTTATCTGTTGCAGATTCACAGCTTTTAGCCCTTTCCTGAAAGAAGGGGTCTGTGACCCACCTTTGAAATAGCTAAGCAGGGACTATTCTTTTCCTTTTAAAACACAGTTGAAAGGGAGATGATGAAACAGCATTGAATAAAATATGAACCCTTGGAGCAGAACTGAAGCTATCCATCTACCACACAGTGCCCTACCAATGAAGCCATGTTCTACTCTACTCTCTTACTGACCCAGTGAATCCTGAGTTCATTTCTACACAACAATCTGAATTCAACAGGATGACTGAAGAGCACTCTCCATGTATATACCCCAGTGACCATGGACACCCAAACTTAGCAAGAGAATGGGGCACATGGGTCTCAACTCAACACAGGAAAGAAAGATGAACGCAATTTTTTTGCAATTACAGGCTACGACATATAAAGGAAATGGTAGGGTGAAACTATCTTCCTTCTAAAGGAAAATGACACATCATACTGCATTTTGTCCAGTCTTTCCAGTTCACAAGGCACTTCACTAGATGGAATCGCTTTTGAGATTTAATTACAGGATTATCTAATTAGTGGATCTAGAAAGTGAAGCCCACAACACTCAAATTAAGAATTCACTGTTACTTTAGGCTGGTATCTAGACAAGGTTGAGTAAGTCTGAACTCTGGGAGAAGAGGGAAAAGAAAGCTACTGAAGGATAATCAGTTACAGCTACTCTCCAAAAGCCCACAACAGTCAAAGGGCCAGCATCCAGATCCTGACACGTAGAAGGAAAAGCATAAGTTCATGGCATATGTAAGGTCACCAAAAAACCCCAATCAACCAAAAAAACCCTGCCGTGAAATATGGAAACTATATAATAAAAATGTCATGAGCAGTACAATTGTTTAGGTTTCTTATTAAATAAGTGTGATCCACCAAAGCAAGGATCTGAAGTGTGGGTTCACTAGTGAATATATTAAGTAAATTCTTGGTTCAAAATTCCACTGGGAACAATACTCATTGGGTGCTGTCCCCTACCATAGATGGTTATGAAGCATCTTAATAGAGAAAAAAGCTATTAAATATTTCATCTTAATAATACCTACCTGCTGTCTCATGGTCTACAGAAACGGACAGGAGAGTTTTCCATGATAAATTTACCTCCCTGAAAAGGAAGAACTGCTACACATTTTTGGCTGCATTTTTTTCCCGCTTGTCTTTTTTGTCATTTCACTCCATACACTCTAGAAGCATTTGCTGCCAGAGAGCAAAAATGTATTATTTACTGAACCAAACCAAAAGTTCATGTAATTTTATGTCCTGTTCTTGGTGGTAGTCAGTGGTAGTTACCTGACACAGAACAGGATAGATGAGGCACGAGCAATTCTGACTAAAATTCTGAATAGCAGAGAAAATACTGGCTTAAGCTCAGGATTAATATCTCCTGAAATATAATGATTCATTCTATCTCATTAATATTTGTCAGATTTTCCAATTTCAGTACTGGTAATTGGATATTACTGAACCATTTCAACTCATATATTTCTAAACAATATTTCACTCCTGTACTGCTTTACACTAGTTCACTAACACGAGTTAAACCAATTGAGAAACAGTCTGTTCTCCATCTGCTGCCAACAAATGTGATCTAATGCATTAATTAGATCCCCAGCTATGACAAGGTTTTTTTTAAATAGTGCTAGAGAACTATTAACACCATTTTTACCAGTTAAATTTATTTTGGATCACAGTCTGGTCTAATATTCCAAACCACTGTAACTACTGCCTGCATTTGAAGAGCAAGACATTAGTTTTCTGTTTTACAGCTGTCTGTCTACTTCGGTTTAGATTTCTAAAGTCAGATGCAAATCCCATATTGCCTCCATTCCTCTTGATTGCTCTGCTCAGATAAATTTCCCCATGACCACCATCCCTATTACGTTTCCTAAACCAGAAATGACACATGGATTTGCAACGCAAGCAGTAGCTTGGTTGGCCCAACACAGGCAGGCAGATACACAAATGGTTTCTGGATCCTATTCAACATTAGTTATTGTGGGGGAGAACTAATTTCTTCCCACACTTAATGCCATTCTTCTGGAATTGTGAATAATCAATGGCCTTGATTAGGTATTTTGTCAGGTAGGTTTTGATGAGATACATAGGTGGATGGATATTTTACCTGTTCCGCATCTGAGCTCTCCAGCAGAAACAGCTCATCAGTTTAACTCATACTTTTCAGCAGAAAGAGCAGGATGAAATGTCATGAGGCTGTACTGGATTATATGTGAGGTTTCTGACCTAATTCACTTTCCTTTTTCCTTCTTCATCCCCCTCCCTCCAGTAAACTAAATATCAGACTTGCATAACTCTGGTGAAAATTATAAATGCCTCTTCTGTGAAGCACTATGAAAAATCACTGCATCGCAAGCTTTACAAAGAGATGCTAAAACCCATCTTTCATTAGAAGTGCATTAGGTGCTAAACAAATCTACAAAGCCATACTCAGAGACACATATATTGCACATATGGGGAATGAGATTATATAGTTTGTGTCTGGCAATCTGCTACTTAAATGGAACATTAATGTAATAGAAAGTATCTGCTTCTATCAGCAAGGCTACCATCCTAAACTGTACAGAGTAATTTCTTGCTGTTAATAGCATTTCGCAGACACACACACCACAGACAGCACAGAAAAGATATCCACTGTGGCAATACCCAGCATTATCCAAAAGATAGTCCTTTTTCTTCAATTAATTTAACACAAAATTAGACAGGGCATTATTTAAAAGGTCAGAACTTGAATTTTATTCTGGATCTCAAAGGTCAGAACTTGAATTTTATTCTGGATCTCAAATCCCAAAAATATGAGGGTAGGATACCAATCTAATTCACATTTTCCATTTTATCTTCAAAAAACTGAGAACACAGCAACACTTAAATATGGTACTAAACATATATAGAAGGAAGAAATGTTCTCAGGCATGGAGTGGCGTTTCCCCCCCTTATGTTAATAATATGGAAATTAAGTTATACTTAATGGATTAAGATGTGCAAATTAAATTGAAGTTTATAAGCCAAATACTTAACTGGGGTAACTCAGATGTAGTTCAGACTGAATCAACACCAAATTAATATGAACTACCAGGGAGTAAAAACAATCACAGTAAGAAGGAAGAAATTACTTACCTACAATGTTTCCCTGACTAAACAAAATATCAGGTTTCTGTTATTTTAGCAATAGCAAACGTTCAAGTAGCAGTTAGCAAGACACTTTTGAAAATTAAAGTATTTGCTCTTCTCCTCTTGTCTGAAAGAGATGTTTTGTCTTGATGTTTTGTTTCTTCTTCTATCACTTCAAGTCCAACTTGAAAAATACGTGGTATCTATTTGGTTTCATTTAGACTTCATCATGGAATGCTGGAGAAAGGCTTTTCTGACCACACTGAAGTTGGAATTCCTTTCTCTGTTCCAGTCTCCATATTCCAGTACAAGTCAGTGGACACTTCCTACTTAAAAACTGTTACTCGTAACACTAACGTTCCCCTTGGTTTCTCACAGGTAGGAGACAACAATATACTCTGAGCCTATTTCAACCCCAGAGAGGATAGGAAATTTCCATAAAGTCATCAGAACTGGAAAATCCAGATCAAGAAGTTTAACCACATTATAAAACTTGGACTTACCAAACCTTTCAGCAGGACAGTAGACCACTGGAAACCACAAGGCAAATTATTCTCAATGTTCCCTTGTGAACTTCTTCTTTGCACGGAAAAATTAAAAAACATTTGCTATTGGGTTGAGATGGATCCTTGGAATTCAAAAATTAATTTAAGTCCTTGAGGAAATTAACATTTGTTTCTTAAAAGTAGCAAGAAGCTGGAGAGGGCCATGAGAGACTGGGAGCTCCTCAAAGGCACTGACCTCAGAGCTGCCCCCTCTGGTAGCCTTTCCCCATCTCCTAGAGGTTTTGCCATTTCTGCATGCTGACTTACAAACCCATTTTTTAGGTAAGTATAAGATGCAAGGATTGTGTGACAGAATTCATAATCTTTTCTCTGGGTCATGAACTCATCTAGCCCTCTGGGTATGCAAAGTTAGGAATTATGTAGGTTAGTACTGCAGCAACAGAAATCCCCTTAAGAATCTACCCTCAATGCCTCAGTCCTGTGATGTCTGAAGACGGGCAAGGGTCAGGTTATTCTACCGAACAAAGCATAAGAAAAACAATCTCTTTTTTTTTTTTTTGCCACGTAAATCACCACTGCCTGAGTCAAGAAGCAAATTGTACTCTCTAATTGCAGGTTGTCAGAAACAAGTATGCTTCCCCATTCAGTGTAATGAGGAATGGTAGTGACTAACTGATCTCACATCTAGGAACATGACTTACTGTCTCCTTTTTCTGACTTTGAGAAGACTGAAAAGCTTGTGTCTTATTAATATGGCACACTTTTTTAGAAGTGCATATTTTTTCCAGAATATTCATAGATTAGATTCCAAGACAGCCATAAATCTGCATTAGAAAATACCTTGGAAAACAGCTGAGGTTTGGTTGTACACAATGCTTTTGAGAAATGCGTAGCAGATTATGCAGCAAATTTTTTCAAGGCCAAAATCAAATCTAATCTAATCAAAAACAATTCACTGGAACTTCCTGGAGAAAAGGATAGGCAGCTGGTCCACTTACATGACATCTTTACTCTTCCTAGGATTTTCAGAGGTATGGGTGTAATGTAGAGATGCTCACACACCAAAGCCACTGAGTGCTTGAAAAAGCCATTTATAATAAATTTTTAATAAGCACATTGATTACTTAGGAACCCAAATTCCCATTTGGAAAGTGAGGTAGGCACTGACAAGCTCAACTCTTCTAAAAATTTAAGTGATTCAACAACATAATTCCCCAATTCTCACACACATATCCAATGTGAACTAAGCTTTTTACCTTTTAAGGAACAGAATTATTGCAAATGGCAACTATTCTTCTACTGATATTCAAGCAAATAAAGAGATTATGTATACCATCTCCAGACTCTATTTTTATGTCTGAGTCCAAAATTATTCCATCCTGAAGTTGGTTAAGGGCAGGTTTTTTTCAACATTCCAATTTGAGCAAGATGGCTTCCATAGCTGCGTGTAGTTTGTTGTAAACTTCTCAAAGAGCACCAAAACCACACTAGAAAATACAACTGCTTATGGGGAAAATGTTTATATTAAGAAATATTTTTAGGCAAATATTTTAAATAGTTATTTCCACCAGAAGAGATTACCAGAAAAGAGAGAAGGTGGCAATAGCTGTGTTTGTACCTCTTGCTAGCTGGGAAACAGAAAGAAAATTTTAGTTTCTTTCTGCAGACCCATTCTAGGTAGTCTGCCAAAATCTTAGCACAAAAGTCCCATTCCCCTTCTGCCAGCGAAGGGGGCTGCAAGGGAAACTGCACACAAACCCATATTTCCTTGCCTTGCTCTCCTGGGCTATAAAAGGTCCAGTTTGCAGCTTCCTCAGCCTGAACATGGAGCTGCCTGTTAAGGACTTGCCTTTCAGTTTTGCTTTTTTCTTGCATCCAGACATACCTTCAGTGCCTTAATGTGCCCAAAGGATCTTCCATCAACTAAATAATTTTTTTAAAATCATCCAGACATTTTCTAACATTCAGCAATCTGCTGAGTTTTGGAGATGATTATTTATTTGAGCACAGATTGTCCTTTCTCTTAATTTTCGCACAGTGCTTTGCACAATAGTAGCTTAATTGTATTAATGGTCCTCTGCCTCTAAAGCCTGTAACTCATTTCAGAGACTTGGGCATCTCCATCTATGCCAATCTCTAAGGACTTATATTCTAAAATTAAAAAACCAATACCCTAAAGCACAGCCTTTAAGGGTCTAGCAGATCTCTAAGGATCTACTTGAGCCAATGACAGAAATACATTGGCTCACAGAAACCAACCTGGTTCTATGAATTCTCATTTTGTTTCCAGGCAGCATCTGATACCTCGTCTAAAAGAACTGCACTCCTCTAACCTACACATATATTTATCACACATACACTGTGATAAACTAATACCAGCATTCTGGTATAGTTATATTTGTTATATAGTCACTAGTGACCTGAATTTGGAAGATGGAAATTGAGGATACAATGTTTACAAACTCAACAGGACCACTCAAAGCACTAAGTTACTTGGGGCAGGGGGAAACCCCACAGTATGGGAATTTACACCTCTAAATAAGAATACTCCTCACAGCAAGTGTGGGGGGAAAAATGGTTATCAAAAGTGTATTTTAAATGAACGAGCTGTTGCAGTTTTGGAATTGATGATGTTTGTGCCCTTTCTGACAATTAAGTGCTTGCCTGTGCTTGGTTTCCTTGATGAGAAATGTAATCTTTGCTGTAATCTTCCTGTAATCTTTCCTGTTGCAATATTTCAGGCTGCTGATGAAACAGGCTGAGGAAAACTGGACATACTTCTTTGAAATACACAGCAAGATTTCTCAAAAATGAACCAACAAAACTTTGAAAGAACTCTCCTAGAGAACCAAAACCAAAAGAAAACTATGTGCATTACAAGGGTAAATATATTTAGACATCTTGGAAATGCTCAGATAGGATTAAAATGAAGGGCTAAAAAATAATCAAGTACAGACAAGAGTTCACACACACATATAGTTCCCTCAACGAAAAGTATTTGTCCTTTATTGTTTTTGTTCCCCCTAAGTGTCTCAAACCTATACAATGGCAGGACAGCTGTGGTTCTTTGTCATGTTCTACATCAGGAGCTAAAGGCGTCACATTAATTTATTTGCAGAAAATCACTTGGTGAAAGTGCACGTCATAGTTTTTCTGTCTCAGATGAAAGGTTGAAGGTTGGGGTAACAGAAATTGATGATGATCTCTAACTGGTGATTTTATGGCAAGGAGACAGACAGGAAGTCTTCTGTAGCATCATGCTACCATAAAATTAAGAAATTCTTTCTCACATGGTTTTGCTGATATTTTATTACTGATGACATTTCTGTGAATACCTTTTGTGCAAAAGACGGAGCATTGCACACAAAGCCCGTAATGAAAAGCAATTCAAACTAAAGCTGGTTTCATTTATAGGTAACACAGGAAAAAATAGAGCAGAAGCCTAAACCTCTCCTTTGCTATATATGGAACTTTCTTGCCAAGGATAGTGCTCTAGAATTTTTTCCCTCTTTCTGCTTTTGCCACACCTGTAAAAGAAGATTTCTGCCAGCATGTAGCAATCACTTACAGCCTTGGAAAAGAGATGATAAAACAAACCTGCAGTGACAGCAGACAGCTGGAACCAATGATGCAGGCCTGCATTCCTGGTCAATAAAGTATTTGAAAAGGAAGCCTTCATATGTTTTACTCATGTTTATATTTACTTAAACAAAACAAGCTTGATGTTTCAAGCCTTGTGACCCTCATCCCAGAGCTGGATGCAGCACTCCAGGTGGGTGTCACAAGAGCTGCTGCCCATGCTGCTTTGGACACAGTGCAGGAGGTGAGTGGCTTTTTGGGCTGCAAGGGCACATGGCTGGTCATGTGCAGCCTCTCATCCACCAGCACCCCCAAGCCCCTCTCGGAAGAAGGTGTTTATTATGTCACGCTAAGCACAAGGGAATCTCACCTCACAGCCAAGGCACTACCATTCCCTGGTCCAAGTATAAATAACCAAGGCCACCATCAGCCCTGCTCACAGCTCTGGAGTGTGCCACAGCCTCTCCTGGAAACAGCACCTGCTCCACAAATGATGGTCAGTGTTCACTCTTCGGCTGAACCATCTCCCTTCTCATCTGAGAAATGTGACAAAATTAGAGGGATTCTGTTAGAATTAGAATTACTCATTATCCTTGAGCCACCTCACACCTTTAAAATATTTCAAACCAAAAAGGAGTGTTTAGTTTTACCCTGCAATAGGTATTTAATTAGAAAAAAAAATTCTCAGAAACTGTTGTGAAGCACTGGAACAGGCTGTCCAGGGAAGTAGTGGAGTCACCATCCCTGGAGGTATTTACCGAGCTAATGTCTGAACCGAGTGCTCTCAGAGGACTTTTCCAAGCTGAGGACTCCGGGGCCGTGGCAGCCCAAGCCGGACGCGTCCCACAGGAACGCCCTCGCCATTGTATCTGTCCCAGGAACCGTGCCCCACAGGAACAGCTCCCTCACAGTGTCCCAGGAACCGTGCCCCGCAGGAATAGCCCCCTCACGGTGTCCCAGGTATGAGTCCCTCAGGAACGCTCCCCTCACGCTGACCCAGGGACGGGTCCCCCAGGACCGCTCCCCTCACGCTGTCCCGGGGACGGATCCCACAGGAACGCTCCCCTCACGCTGTTCCGGGTATGGGTCCCACAGGAACGCTCCCCTCACGCCGTCCCGGGCACGGATCCCCCAGGACCGCTCCCCTCACGCTGTCCCGGAGATGGGTCCCACAGGACCACTCCCCATCCCACAGGACCACTCCTCTCACGCTGTCCCGGGGACGGGTCCCTCAGGATCGCTCCCCTCACTCTGTCCCCGGGGACGGGTCCCCCAGGAACGCTCCCCTCACGCTGTCCCGGGGATGGGTCCCTCAGGATCGCTCCCCTCACGCTGTTCCGGGTATGGGTCCCACAGGAACGCTCCCCTCACGCCGTCCCGGGCACGGATCCCCCAGGACCGCTCCCCTCACGCTGTCCCGGAGATGGGTCCCACAGGACCACTCCCCATCCCACAGGACCACTCCTCTCACGCTGTCCCGGGGACGGGTCCCTCAGGATCGCTCCCCTCACTCTGTCCCCGGGGACGGGTCCCCCAGGAACGCTCNGCTCCCCTCACGCTGTCCCGGAGACGGGTCCCACAGGACCGCTCCCCTCACGCTGTCCCGGAGATGGGTCCCACAGGACCACTCCCCATCCCACAGGACCGCTGCCCTCACGCTGTCCCGGGGACGGGTCCCTCAGGATCGCTCCCCTCACTCTGTCCCGGGGATGGGTCCCACAGGATCGCCCCCCTCACGCTGTCCCGGGGATGGTCCCCCAGGACCGCTGCCCTCACGCTGTCCCGGGGACGGTGCACCGTTCCCGCCGCCTCAGCACGAGGCTTTTCCCGCCGCGGAGCGCGGGCTGACAGCGCCCCCTGTCGGCTCGGCCCTCACGGCGCCTCACCCACCGTCAAACCGCCGTAAACTCACCGAGGTGCTTTCGGTGTTTTCTCTTTATATATTGTGCTAGTTTCTGCTAGGATAGACTTAATTTTCTTTCTAGCAGCTGTAGAGGGCTGTGTTTTGGGTTCAGTATGAGGGTAATGCTAACTGATGTTTTGATTGATGCTAAGTAGGGCTTAATGAAAGTCAAGGGCTTCTCAGCGTCTCGTCTCCTCACAAGCAGCCAGGAGGGAGCACGGCCAGGACAGCAGACCCGAACAGGCCAAGGGGATATTTCACACCATGCCCACTATATAAACTGGAGGAGCTACCTGGAAGTCGGGCTGACTGTGGTTTGGGGATGTGTTTGGCATCAATCAGCAGGTGGTGAGTAACGCTATTGTGCATCACTTGTTTTCCCTGGGTTTTCTCTCTCTCCCCCCCTCCCCTTTTAATCACTATTGTTACTATTCTTATTATTACTATTTTTGTTATTATTATTATATTATACATTATATTTTACTTCGTTTCAGTTATTAGTGTGAACCCAATGGTTTCACTGGGTTTTTTCCTAAGTCTGCTCATCCCAACGGGGTTGGGGGGGGGGGGGCTCTGTGGTACTTTGTTGCCAGCTGGAGTTAAACCAGGACATCTATGCACGGTTTCTTATGTCTGTGCCCACTCTGTTTTCCAGCAGCGTGTCCATCACCACGTGCACGACCACAGCTGCCTGTGCCAACCACAGCAGTTGTGGTTCCAGCCACAGGAGAGCTGGGTCAGCACCACGCTCACCCACGCTCCTGCAAATGGTGTTTCCTCGCTCGAGTGTTTTGCTTGCGAGGAGAGGAGTTTAAGTAACACCTGTTTTGTCCACGTGGCTATGGCCAGGGTGCCCGATGGGGATCCTTGGCAGCTGGCCCAGTCCTACCATCCCAGCCAGGAGCAGGGCACTGGGGCAGTTCCAGCCTTGGGCATCAGGCACCTCCATGGGGATGGGGATGGGGATGGGGATGGGCCGAGGCCAAGCTGGGACATAGAATCATAGAATAGCTTGGGTTGGATGGGACCTTAAAACTGCTCTCATTCTAACTCCCTGCCATGGGCAGGGACACCTTCCACTAGACCAGATTGCTCCAAGCCCCATTCAACCTCGCCCTGAGCACTTTCAGGCATGCAGCATCCACAGCTCCTGTGGACAACCTGTGCCAGTGTTTCACCACCCTCATCATAAAAAAATGCACCACATCTAGGCTGCTCTGGTGCCCAACCAAATCCAAAAATGAACATCTCGTAATCAGAAGTTTTTAGCATTTGTTATCTCATCTACAAATTTATATTGAAAACATATTTTAGTAGTCACACATAAAGCTGTCAGTTTGTTTCCATTGCAAATATAATTTTTTTTAAAAATTAGCAAATAAAAGCACGATTATAGGGTATAACTCTGCAATTGGAACTTCAGAAAAAGTCCCTTAATTAGTTTATTTAGGATGATATCAATCACCTAGGAAATAACATAGTAGAACAAATACTTAAGTCACTGGAAGGTTTGAATTTTGGCAGGACTGCTTTCCCTTGTTATAAAAAGAACAGAACAAATTTCCCAAAATGCTTAATGTCAGTACTTGCAGTTCTCCTTTCACAACAGCAGGAGAAAAAAAAATTGTCTAATGCCCAAAAATGACATCTGTGGAAAAAAAATCCGTGCTAACAAGAATGAAAAGAACATCTAGTATAATTTATTCACATAATGCCCTTAATAAACTAAATTTGCATCCTAAAATCCTTTTCTACCCAGTTTACATAATAAAGAAAATTACATTATTGATACTAGTGTTAAACCAGCTTTGCATAGTATAGTAAATCAGACTCATGCTGTGCTCAGCAGATGGACACATTTCTGCTGCGTGCAGGGACTCTATCAGTTAGCCATCTGAGAACATCTTATCAGCACATTTCTCCTTGCCATCTGATTTTAATTTAAGAGCATCACTATCAGTAGTTATATTTAAAAGGTTGAGAAAGCAATCAGATCACCAGAACACTCTTTTTTTATACAGTCTATCTCAGATAGCCCTTGCCACAGATTTGAAACTGGTGCTGCAGGCAGAGAGCAATAGAGTGAATTCAAGTAGCAGTCATCTTCCCAGAACAGCATTTGGAATATCACTTGAGGAGGCACATAGTAGAATCAACCAAATTAACATTTTCAGCATTATTGACACTACAAGATATATTACTGCCTGTTCAATTTAAAAAGATTCCCTGGGGAAATTTTCAAGGGGTGCTTATTTTATTGGTTGTTATTGAGTAGGACCATTTGACAGCTTGTAGGGAATGTCTGAATAACAAAAGCCTTGATAGAAAGAGATCAAGAGACCCCTGATGACTGATCCGGATTGTGTTGATTTGATTTTAGCATGATGCATTTAGATTCCATTGTTAAAAGAATAGAGCAGATTAATTTATAGAATGAATAGTAACTGCAGTGCTGTGACAGAACCTAGAGCCCTACACTACACACAGCTCTCGCTCCAGGAAGCAATTAATTTCAGCAAGATTACTACGTACAGCTGGATTACTCTGGAAAAGGAAGCACTAGGGCTGAACCCCCACAACTTCTACGCTTGATATTCACAGAATCACTCCACTAATATATCACAGTGGCTGTGAGGTGAGGAGAGAAGGAAAGATGGAAAGGAGGATTTCTATCACCTTTCAGCTCATGAAGAACCATCTCCCAGCGCAAAGAAACCAGGGAACCTTCTTGTATAAGCAGGATGTAGAAACAATAGAAGCATTCTGGCAAATATAAACGCAGGGTGAATTAGAGTCAGGTAGTTATGCAATCTAAGAGGTAGTCTTGGTATTAAAATACAAAACACAAGGCTAGCTAACAAGTAACAAAACACAAGGTTAAGCACTGATAAGACTGAATCTATTTTTTGCTGAGAAAAACAGAAACAGTCTAGGACAATGGAGACAGGAAAGACCATAAGTTTAATAAACTGACCCAGACACTAGAGCATTTATAGAGCTATGTACAGACATCAGCTTCCTTTAATATGCCAATAAACAGAAATTTTAGAAAATAAAAAGTGCATCAAGTTTTACAGGATTACATCAGCAGCAGCATTTGTTAATTGCTATAACCCCTAAGTCTCTCATTTAGATGTAGTCAGCAGTTGAAAGTTGTATTGCTGCTGACAAAATGGCTTTCCCTTTCCAAAGAAAGTGTTGGTGAATATTCCTGTTACATCAAGAAACAGGTAGTGGAGGGAGATTGTGTACTCAGAGGTGCTTGCACTAAAAGCTGAAGATTTTTTAAAAAGGACATAAGTATATCCTAAATAAAAGCCTCAAAATTCTGAGTTGTTTCAATTTCGGATTCATCTCTGCTGGCAGGGCAGCAGCTGTACATATTCTAGACTGAGAACTGCACTTAGGTACTTTTCTACTATGGTTCCAAAAGTTCCCTGTTCTCATACGTTTATTTTCCACTCCCTAGTTCCCTGACAAACATATCGTTGTGGCAACCTGGTTGATCATCTCTACTATTCCAGCCTGCAGCCACTGAGAACCTAATATACTACCTTGTGAAAGAAGCAAAGAGTTTTTATTCAGTCTGTAAGTATTTCAGGGCATATCAGATCTGAATTGTTGAATCCTAGATTTCATCTGTGGCTTAATGTGAATTGATTGTTAACCCCACATCTGTGCTACATGCCAGGCTTTGGCAAAAAAAAACATGCCAGGCAAATATTCAGATTATACAAACCAAAGGAAGAGTGAAATCTCTGTCTCCAAGCACACAAAGGTTATTTGGCAGGAATAGCATTTGTCTCACTGTTTTTTTGACTCATCCACACTTTGCTGTGTACAGCTACTGTAATTATACTTAACCCTCTCTGTGTTACATATGCTAATGTAATTTTCTGTAGTGTGTTGTAGTCATCCATAATTCACTTCTGCCATTCTAACAGAAACCTTTATGCCTGTGGGGCTGAAAAACACAGTTGGTTTTCCAATATACCAGATGGATGCCCAAACTAGTGGATTAGAGTCACTTTCCTTAATCTTGACTCTCTTGTCAACAAGTCTGTAGAATAAAACAGGTTTAATAGCAAGAAATTCCATGGGGTAGGAGATATTCTCAAGCAATTGTTCTAACTCATCATTTCTGCTGAGTTGGCCTTTCTCTGTTGCCAGGTTAATATTCTTGTCATTGCCTTACATAATTAACCTTGTGCCAATTCTCTCTTGTTTTGGTCAGAATAGAAGCAATCAATTTTATAGAACAAAAAGTCTCAAGAATAGCAAACTTCTTACTAAAAGAATCAGTTTCAAGTTATTAACATTAGCTCTTGAAAATAAAGTTGGGCTCTCAGTTTGAATGACATGTCTGTTAGTCCAGGTCTGAATCCAAAAAAGTCAGTGACTGCGAATGTCTAAATGGTGGCTAAAAGACACAAAAAATATTGCTGGGTGCTCCCCAAATAAGAGCTTTGTGCATCTTTCTAACTAGTCTGTGTTGAGGAGGAGCAATGCAAGGGAGCTCCATGAGGTACTGCTCATCCCTTCCACACTGCGGTGTGCTGGGAGAGTCAGAAGCAAGGAGAGCATTTAACAGTGGAGGAAAGGAAGAACACACTTGTTCACATTAAATCAAATCAAAATACCGTGTTCCAGACCCTATCCACAGATGACTGAACCTAGCAAATTGGATGATCATTTTATGGTGAACTACAGCCATGGGTATCATATGGCAAGAAGTATCCTGCAGCCAAGGAGCAGCACCTAAGATGAACATCACTGTGTGTTAGGAATCCACACAGGTAACATTTCAAATCCATCTGCTCACACAGCATGCAGTCGTGGTCACTGCACTTGATGCACATTACCACAGTGAGGAACATAACTGTGCGTCAGGAGTTTCTTGTGAGAGAAAAGCAGTAGAAAGAATTACAAAATTCCAAGCTCTGAAAACAATGAATGACACCAACAAGAAAAAATGAATGGAAGAATAGAGGAGACAGGTGAAATGGGTTTCTCAAAATGTAAAAAAAAAGCACCCATGAAGCAGCATAGGACACTGACCATGCTTCACACAAGGACTGTATCAAATATAAAAGTTGCTGGTCTTTGGAGGAGGAAGCTCTCTTATATGATTTAGCAAGATGTACCACAGTAAAACAATACTAATAATCAATTCTCCACTGTCTGATAAGACCACTGAAAGGATCAGTGTTAAGAAAGATTGATTAAAGCACATGCTGCAACTGCTATTGACCCTGAAAACATATATAGTTGCACTGTATTAAAGAATATGAGCCCCAATCTAGCAGCAAAGCAGGATCTTGAAAATTAATTCACAACAAAGATTATCAGATGTCTGTAAAAAGCATTACAGCAGAAGAAGAATAAAAGATTTTACATGTAAATTCTGGGGTATGCAGACAGAAAAACAATGATAGACTCACAGACCATTAGCATTTATTAAGGGCTGTAGTATGGAGATACTAAAACACAGTCAGAAATATTATTTTAAAATAACATGGATGTTCATAAATACAAGGTAAAGAGAAATGTTCTGCCTTTTTCAGCTTTCATTTGAGCATGACAGGAAATGTGTGGGGAGGATATCAATTTTACAAATAAAACCAGAGGGATGAAGCTTAAGAACTTCACTATTTTGTGAGAGCACAAAGGAAATGAAGAAAAAAAGGCAAAGTTAGGCAGGCCAAGGCAAAGTTAGCTGACCCAGATGGTGCCTCGCTGGCTAATGATTGATAAGAGCAGCAATTACTGACAGTTCTTAAAAATGTCATTCCATTTTAGTTCTCAATGTGTCAGACTCAGGAAAATTAAGTCACATCAGAAGCTACAGACTTATTACTGAAAGGTCAATTTTTATTAAACTTTTCCTCAAAAGTTTTAGTGAAGAGATTAAATAAGCCTACTCCACTAACTTGAGTCAGAAAGTTTTAGGGGAACATCAGGCAAAAATGGGCTGAGAATTATTGGACTTAGAGACTCTAAGAGACACAAGGCTTTGCTTCTATTTCTGAAGACTGCTTGGAAATCAAAAAGTAAATGGCCTTGAATATTCATATAATTCAAGACTTTTATCAAAACATGCAGATGTGCTTTGAATTGAAAAATGAAGTAGCATCATTGGCATTAATTAATGTAGGAATGGTTCAGGGAAGCTGGTGTTATCCCTCCTATGTAATGTCACATTGATTCCTCTAACGCACCCTTTGGAACAGATGGGGCAGGGGATGAGCAAATTCAGAGTCAGAATCAGCCCACTACACTAGCAAATCTTGATGCTGTAGCTTCTTCAGTAACCCACAGAAGAGCATGAAGAAAAATATGACCACTGACTTCTTGTGCAATTGACTGGTTTTAAAAGCCTGGCCAAAAAGTGCTGTCTGTTTTACACAAGCTCATTGCTTGATCCATGCACAATTTAAAATTGTGAAGCCCAGACTGTGTCTCTGAGAAGCTGTATATGATTGTGCTGGAAAACAGTGAGAAAACTGAGGTTTGATCCAAGAAAATAAAAGCTTATTCTAGACTTAAAGGCCTAACTTGGGAAAAGACCCAACAGGAGTTATTGAAAAATAGATCTACTAATGTACTTGCAGTAGCACAGTTTGTGTAGCAGCTTACACAGATATCACTTTCTCTCCTTTACAATACATTGGGCTATCAACAAGTACCTGTCTGCTCATCTTTATGTTTGAAGATAAGTCCATCTCAAGCATTTGACAGGTACACCAATACCAGCTATCTTAGCAGACTGACTTACCTAAAGATATAACCCAAAGGGAAACATCCAAAAGTATAGGATAAGTAATGAAGTTAACAATCAGGAAAAATCTTCAACAATTAACACAGTAAGACTTGAGGATTTCAGATTTTCAGAAATTATCCAGTTAGTAACTACCATGGTATCTTTTGCCTCTTTTCACATTTGAACTGCTATAAAACAGTAGAACTTCTAAAATGAGAGAAACAAAAAATGATAAATGAGACTCTTGCTCTTATATGATGCACTTGAATGGATATCCAAGAGGGAATAGTTAGAAGGCCCAAATAGTTTGTCTTCTGCTAAACAATACCATTTACAATTCATGAGAAGAACTGTATTATGGACAGTAGCAATGATCTCAAGAAAAGAGATTTGACTTTTATTAGAGATACATAGCTCCTGTAATGTATTCAGCCAATTGACAGGAAAGGAGAATTAAGATTCTGAGAGGTAGCCACTGAAAAAATGTTCAAATGGCAAACTGGTTCTACAGATACTACAGAATTATGTGCTGGCCTACTTGTCTTACACTTTGGCTCTCCAACCTAAAGTCAGAAGTAAACAGCAAAAAAAGAAATTTTATTGATGGCACTGATAGGTCTCTTTGAAAGGAGATGAATCACCTTGCATTTTGAGGGCTTTCAGGTATTCCCCTGAAATCTTAAATATATTTCCCAGCCAATGAACATTTTAATTTAATATTACATTTTCCGTATTTATTGCTTCCATTCTTTTTCACACTCTTCCTCACAGACTCTGCTTTTTCTGTTTAGAATGTGTACCTAAATTATTAGATTATATTGATTTCATCCTACCAATCATACTTCTGATCTTAAAGTACTGATTTTTAGATAATTTTCTTTTTAATTTGTCACCTTACTTTTTGCTCAATACTTACAACCCTGTTTGATGTGGTTGAGGGTGCCTGTGTGTTTCATAGCTCATGCTGCTCCTGGATGTTTATCATTTTTGCAGAGCTCACACGACTGATCTGTATGGCCAGGCTGAGCTGTGTAAGCACTGGACAGGCCAGCTGGGGCAGCCCTGACAGCTCTGCATAAGGGTTCCCCTGGGTGGGGAAATCAGTGCTGCATTACTCAGACAGGATCTGGGATAGGCATCAACTATGGCCAGGGACTGGGAAAAGACTGGAAACCATGCAGTCACTGTAGCTCACATAATTGCCTGAAGAACTTGTGAAAATGAGAAGGAAACTGAAGGGCTGCAGCAAGCAAGAGCTGCCACTCCTCAGTTTTATTAGAACTAGAAACAAGACTGTATTGAGTAGTAGTGGATCAAGGCTGACATCATCTACTATTTAATTTACCTCCTGTGCTGCCTTCCAGCATATATCAGCATTTCAACATCCACTGGGCTACAGGCCAGCACAGGCCAGACAACAGCCCTTTGAAGCACAGCTGTGTTGTGAGATGGTATCAGCCAGTGCACAGCCCCAAGAAGCCAGGAAAACCTGTGTGTTTGGGTAGGGTTGGTTATTGCAGAAACATCTTAGTCACCTTCCTTTTTCCCTATGACCATCCCACAGGCCTCCCTGAGGCAGAGAGCCCTACACAGCTTCATCTTGCTTTCTCTTAGAAATGCTATTTTTCTCCTTGTCTCTAATCTCCATAGAAAATTGCTCTTTTCTTTCCTGGCCCATCTGTCTTCACTAATTTCTGACTAGAACTGCTACCTGTAAACCTATGCCTAGACCAGTCTGTAAGACAGAGGCCTTTGCAGCTTCATCTCTCTCCTTTTGCATGGGACAAGGAGAATGGGACTGAAGGCAAAAGAGGTCAAAGCTGGAAGCTGCATGAGGTTGTAAAGGATGAAAACTTTCAGCCAAGGCATTAGAGCTATAATGCAGAGTCTACTCAAGAAGATGAGCTGAAAAGAGATATGTAGCTTGATAATTTGATATCCAAGAAGCCAACATGGAAAGGATGCTTCCTTCATTTGTTCATAGGAGTGCTACATATGTGCACTGCAATGAATGGGAGCTTTGAAAAGCAAATATAGGTCTGTCAAATACACAGAATTTAACAGTCCTTTATAACAGCAAATGTGAAATATTTTCTTAAAGCTCACATTGTAACTATACCTATCACTGTCATCTCCTCATGGAGAATGTTATAAACAGCAGAGAAGAACAAGGTCACTCAATGTTGTCCTTATGAATAAACAATCACCTGTACCATTATTTCTATTATTATCACCAGCCTGCCAGATACATAAATTGTGCTTGAATATTGCAAAAAATATCTTATTAATATGCATACTGAGGGGTTTACCTTTTTCTAGAATTTTTTACAAAAAAGCTGATATCTTGATATCATTTAATACACTTTGCAATAAAATATGTAATCAAGGACATTTTAAAATGGGCATTTATGAGATATGCACAAGTCATTAAAAGCTGTGTACAAGAAATTGTGGTTGACAAAAATTTACTTGTGATGGCAGAATCTTTGTGTGTATCTCATATGTAACTGCAGGTTTTTCATTCTCTTTTACTTTTATAGAATCTTTATCATTCAGTTCTGCTTTAGTGTCTAAGGTGATTACTGCACAGTGAACTGGACTGATTTTAATATTTTTGCTGGATCTACTGAGCTTTCTGCATCATTTCAGTGCTCTGGCTTTCACACATCGGCCTCATTTACTCCCTCTACAATCCTCTGTGTTAAAAAATAATTTGACTTTATTTTATCTGTTGATCACGTTGGGATAATCAACGGACAACAGATAAAAACCAAAATGAAGCATGAGGCGTCAGCATCCCTATCATCACAGGAGAAAAGACTGTCACCACCAGAGAGCACTAAGCCCTGGGAAGCCAAATGGCTATAAAAGGACAAGGGAAAAAAATGGATGATTTCACCAGAAGGACACAGGAATTTTCTAAGATGATGCAATTTCTTATCTTAACAGTGTCCTTTAAGTGCCAGAACTGATGAAGTGGGCTTCTCGAAACCCTACCCTATTCGGTAATCTGTTCTGTGAGTGTACCTATCAGTGCACAAGCCATCACAATTAAACACTGAGCTTCACTCATGTTGTTTAGGAGCAGTTTAGCAAAATCAATGGAACTATGTCCATGGCGACATGACGAGAGCAAAGTATCAAGCCTCGCACATTGTTAGTGAACAGATTTGGTACATATTGTAGAGTCTCTCTACCAGCAAGCAAGAGATTAATTCTCTCTACTCCCCCAGACACATCAAAGTAATTTTTTCTTGTAGAGTTGTGGTTTTTTGGGAGGTTTTCTGGGGGGGAGGGAGTTGGTTTTTTCCTTGGTTTTGGGGGGGGGGGGTTGTTTTGTTTGTTTGAGGACGTTGGGTGTTTTTTTTTTGTTTGTTTGTTTCGTGGTGTCTTTGAATTATCGCTTTAAGAAGGCTTTGACGGCAGCTGTAAACTGGGCAATCCCGTTAAGGGAGTGTAACGGCGAGATTACAGAAGTAAAATGTCAGTTCCCGAAAGGGGATCCAGGCTGTCGTTAAGGTTTCCTTGATTTCCAGCAGCTCCCTCCGAGCCGCTGCTGCTCACGCAGAGGGCACAGCGCGGCGCCCGCGCCTCCGCCTTTGCTCTTGCCGCGGTCAGCACGGCTGGGAAGCGGCTCTGGGACCGCGCCCTGCGCTTTCCTTGCCCTGGGGACAGTGCGAACCGAGCACTTGGGTTTAGTTCTATTGTCAATGTGTAGTAACTCTGGCCAAGAAAAACACGTCTCTGTAAAGTCATCTGTTTGTTTAGACACCATAAGTGTTTATGGCTGTCTGCACTGCATTCTGCAATTTCAGCTGACTGAAAAGTGATGACGTAGAAAAAAAACGCAGTGACTAATGATGAACTTTTGCATACTTTGTAAAACTTTTTACTTCCTTTGAGAAGTGTTGGCACTCTGCCGCCTCTCACCAGCAACTCCGTTTGGGAGGAAACTCCCTTTCCGTTTCCTGATGGCTTTAGGGCTGTGCGGTAGCAGGCACAAAGAATCAGCTGTCTTTCGATACACAAACTCACATGCCCATCAGCGAGCCTTGCTGTATTTCTGAGCCCCTCACCATGGTGTCCAAGCAGTTGGGTTTCCCTGAGGAACTGTGTGCAATGGGAAGAAAGAGTCAGATCTCAAACAGCCACTGAGTAATGTGCAGGAAGAGTTCGTGGAGCACAGATGAAACACTCCTAAGCCGCGATCTCCCTTGGGCTTTCTCTTTCGACAGTGGCTATTACATTCCTTTCTTTGCAGTGGCAACCTCCACAGGCGAGCACACGGTACCTCGTCCATCCCTGCCTCCTGCCTCGTTGGCTGCTCGCTCCCCACACCCCCGGCAGCACACTGGCTGGTATGGGAGCCTGACATCGGGAGAGGCTGATCCCTGTCACTCACAGCAGTGTCCTGGGCTCTCACTTCAGACACGTATTGAAACTTTACAGACGTTATTATTGCCTAGGATACAGAAACTGTGTTCCCTGTGAGTTGAAAAAGGAAATACCAACCCCCCCCCCCTCCAAAAACAAAACCAACAAAAAATATACCCCAAAACAAACAAAAAATATACCCACAAACAAACAAAAAAGTCCCACCAACCCCCAAAAAATAACTGAAAGGCAATTTGGGCTCTTATAATGATAGATTTAGGTACCTAACTTCCATCTAAGTCCCACTTTACCTTTCTAAGCCTGTTTGGTATCAGGCCTTATAGGTGTCCAAATCATTAATTTCTTTCCAAATCACACTATTACTTATATTCTAAAGAGCTAATTGAAAGACAGGGAAATAAATAAGCTAGTTCTTCAACTAAAAAGCCTCAATAGCCTTTAACTGGTTGACAAAGCACACTCCGGAAAATATGGCAGGCAGCAACATTAATTTCTGGGATGCAATCCACATGTGCTGAAATGTCACAACACAGCAAACACATCCATGGGGTTGTTCAGCCATCGGAGGAGAAAGAGTGGGCTGAGAAGGCTGGGAAGGAGAGACACCGCTTCCCTTTTTGTTCCTGTCTCTTGTTCCAAACTCATGCTTCAGTATTCCTGACTTGTGTTCACAGTCTGATTTGAAAACTTACTAAAACTCTGAATATATATAAAAAACTTGCTAAATACTTTCTGAGACTGTAACATGGATATATGACATACATAGCACAGGGAATCCTGAAAGCATAAGTTATTTGAACAACTTACAGCTAGGTCCTCAAGTGGTAAATGCAAAGGCTGTATATATCAGATTCTTTCCCAGAGGACTGATAAAGAATGAATTTTTTTTTTTTTAGAACATCTGATAGACACAAAAGCTCCATTTCTCACATGATTTAAGACTCAGTTATATTTTCAAAGATGCTTCAGTGCTAAAAGTTTTAGACAATCTTCTAAGTGGAATTTTAAAAGTTAGCATCTCAGGTTGTAAGTTAGGATTTCTTTTGAACAGCCTTGGGGTATTTACCTGAGAGAACAATAGGCACTGACATATCTTTGAAATCTTGGCCACCAATTTTCTGTGTTTAAATTTTTATTTTTTTTTAAATATGAAGGCCTAAAAATCAGTTGCATGGTTTGGAAAAGGCCAACCAATGGAGAGGAAGACTATAAGGGCTACAAACTACCTGCTCTCCTTTAGCACAAACAAAGGATTACCCTTTGCTGCTGAATATACTAAGTGCTAGCAATGTTGGTGGTGCTTGCTACCTTTACCCACAGTCTTCTAGGTATTTTATCATTTTTTTGTTTATGTATGCACTGTATTATAGTGTTTGAACTCCAAAAGCAGAAATATTACGGCATACCTGGCTAATGTATTAATATTTTAGGAATAAAATGGTCCTGCCATTGTGTGGTTCCCCACAAGGTTCTCTTCCTTGATTTTGGCCTTACCTGTAGCTTGCAGTGATCTGTGGAACTGAAAGCCCAAAAAACCCCAAACCAACAAAATGGTCATTTCGTTTAATAGGTTGACATAAGTCATGCATCACCTTATCAGCATTCCTTATTCAGAGTGAAATTGGAAGGTGGGAGGGGAAAAAAGGTGTGTGCCCTTGGAAAGAAGTGTGGTCCTAGATCACTTGGGCAAACTGTGAAACCACCGAGTCAGACAATGGCTGGTTAAACTCTGAATATGAAAGAAAATTCAGTGCTGGGTATTGCATAGACTTCCTGTGCACCTCCACAGATACCTCATTCTGGAAGAGCATCCTTCTGTTCCATCCCTACCACAGGCCACTGTGTAATTTGCACAAAGTCAGTGCCTCAACACACTATCAGCCTGTGCAATTACAAGGGTCAGTAAAATCTTCTTTGGCATTCTGGCTGAAATACTTACACAGCTTTAGGTATGGTGAGGTTTGCTGCCGGGTGGAGCTGGGAAGAGCGAGCATGTAATCAGGAGGAAAACTGAGCAATGACCATGGCAGTTCTTGCTATTTCTGGCTCTTGTTGAATGGCAACTCTAATTGCATCTTCTGTGGGCATGAAGGCATTTATCCAAGATATGTAGTGCTAGGAGGAAATTAAAGACTTGAAAGTACAGCTCTTAAATAGAGCCTTGTGACCTGGTGCACTGTATGCAGTCACATGCTGCTTCAGGGCACCTTTTGTGCCCATTGTCTTTGTTCCCTCCATCCTGCATTGGGACATTAAAACCCCAACTAAACCTTTTAGGCTTTGGAGAGCAACCAGACACATTTTTAGGTCTTGCTCCTGACTAAAAATATACTTCTTGAACAGTTATGCTGCACAAATAAAGGCTTAGGACTGTATATAGATCTGAAAACAAGCCCAGCAACTCAACTGACTGACTTGATAAGAATTCCATGAATTCTTACTGGTCATGAAAGCACTGTTGTGTTACAGTTGCCCAAGTAAGAAAACTCCCTGTCAGTTTGGTGCATAAAATGGTTACTCTGGGTAGTAAATGATGAATATACACAAAAGTTAATTTGAAAGATGGCTTGAGCTTATAATAATGAACAAAAAACATATTAAACACATGTACTGAACAAAGACTGTTGGAAACTATCTCAGATGATTGAAGGAAGTGATGAGAAGCTAGGGCTGTTAGAGGCATGGCAATGGTAGCAGCTCCAGGAGCGGGGAGAGCAGCTGTGAATGGAGCCTCACGAGTTAAGAGTTAAATTTCTTCATAGCAGCTTTTATGGGGCTAAGTTTTGGGTCTGTGATAAGAAGAGTGTTGATAACAGAGGGCTGTTTTAGATATTGCTGAGCAAGCAGCGCTTGTGCAGCCTCCAGGTCCGTTCTGCTCCTGTGGGTGCACAAGCAGCTTGGGAGGGGACACAGCCGGGACAGCTGAGCCCGTATCAGGCATATCACGGACCCTGCTCTCAGGCACACTGCGTAATCTTTGAAATTGCCCCTTACAGAGCCAAGACATGCCTCAATCTGCTGCCTGGCCCGCCGGGGCACGGCCCCGCTTGGGCCCCGAGGACCGCGCCCGCTCGGGGGCTGCTCCCGCGGCCCCCCCGCCCCGGTGCGCGGTGCCGCTCCGCCTCCGCGGGCAGTGCGCATGCATGGGACGGCCGCCCAGCCCCTGAGTCACCCACCGCTCCCCAGCCGCTCCCCACAGCGGCGGAACGGCCGCCACCATGAACCGCTTGGGGAAGAAAGCAAACGAGACCCTCATCGAGATGGCTCTGTCGGTGGACGGTAGGAGAGGGCGGGGAGGGGAGATCGCGGCTCTGTTCCGCCTCTGCCCCCCGGGGATGGCAGCGCTTCTTGCCCGGCGCTGACTCGGGGCCCGTGGAAGCCGCGCGGTTGGGAGGCAGCGGAGGCGAGCGTGGTGTGGGGGCTTTGGGGGGGCTCTGGTTCCTCCCCAAGGTCTGCAGGCCGGCGTCTGTGAGATGGGGCTGCACCGGGGTGAATCCTGACCCCTCCTCCATCGAGCTTTTAATCCTTCGGCTTCCACTTGAGAAGAGCAAAACCACTTTTCCATGAGCATGATCAGACCAGGATTAGATCATTATAATCCCCAAATAAACCTTGAAAATAAGCTTCTCACATCAGCACTCTGCCAAGAACAAAAACTAGGGAACCCGCTTGACTTTAATCTTAAAAGACACAGCAGATACAAAGGTCCCTCTGCCGGACAGCAAACTTTCAGCCTCCCCTGAAGCACCAGCTGGGATCGGGCGCTGGCTCCCAGCAGCTGAGGATGCCCTTACAAGAAGGCTCAGGGCAGACCGGGTCACCTCACTTCGGAAGGTGTGAGCAGCCTTTTTCCCCCTCGCCCCATCCCAGATGCGCTGGCACCCCTCAGCTTTGGATAGACCCTGCTACAGGGGATGTGTGGTCAGTGGATTTGTGTCGGGGCCCTGCTTTTTTGCTGTAGCCAAGTTACAGTTTCCACTTCATGTCAGTGTGGTATGTCATTACTTATAATAAATGTGGTCATATTAGGATTTTGTAAAATAGCATGACGCAAGTGTGTGTTTATCAACACCTCACCTGGCAACCTGGATCAACAGTCAGATGTAAGAGAGCATGTTGATATTTTCAGAACGAGACTGTATAGATTTGGTTTTTTTAGAAAAGGAAAATGCTGACCTAGAAAAGTTTCTTTTTGGGAAATAATGCTTTGCCATCAGTCCTAGAAGTGAAAAAGCAGGAAAGAACTACTAAGTCCCTGTGTTGGCTTCTTGGGTTGTATGTTCTCCCTCACTGCTTGGCTACACTGCCTCTTTTAGAAAAACATGTATAATGCCATTTTAAACACCTCGAGCACTAGTGTCAAATCATGATTTTCAAAATATTTGGCAGTCTTGTTTCAGAGAGGTAGGATGGCAATACTGACTGTGAAATTACGCAAAAGAAGCTCTTTCTAGTGACAGCAAGGAGTGTCCAGCTGGGGGGGGGCAGGCGTCCACAGCAAGTGTCAGACAAAGGTTTGCCCTCCCTGGGAACACCTGCTGGAACTGGCAGGCTTCTTAGGAACCGGAGCAGATGGATATTACAGCCTCTTGGCCAGCCATCCTATTCCAAAGGGGATGTGAGAGGCCTGAGTCACGGCCCATCCCACTGCCTGGTAGGACTGAGCTGCTCTCTTCATGGGTTGTTCTTCTGAAGTACCTTGGGACTGAAAAATATTTACAGAACCCACAAAATATTCCCATTTAGGGAGTGAGTCTATGAAGTCACATTTGTAAACTTCATTCAAAGTATTCAGTTTTCCCATGAGCCTTGTGGGTTTTTTATAATCATAGATAGTGAATATAAGGAGATTTGAGGCATTTCAGTGTCCAAGGATGGTTAAGGAGGATTCACCATACAGTAGCACATAACTCTCCATACAAAATTACGTTCCAATTCAGTTCACTTTTGTTAGGTAACCACTTTTCTAAAACAGGAACAAAGTGAGTACGGGGTGAAATGAGTAAGCTTTTAAAAGCTTATGTTAATTTGTTGCCCAAAAGTCTCGCAAGGTTAAAAAACCCCCAAAACCTTCCTAAAATTATTGTTTAGAAAAGTTAACAGTATGCATATACTGCCAGCAGGACTTCTCATAGATCTAAATAGATGCTTTGTGCCTTTAATGAAACGCCTTCTAAGGCTCTAGATGTCTGATGTGCACAGCAGGGCCTGTGTAAGTCAGTAGGAACAAGGCAGGAGAGAAAACATCTGCTACTTATTTTCCTTAACGACACGTTTGTATTTGGATAGTATGTGTGTATTTAATTCTGCTTTTCATTAAACTTAAATGGTGGGGAACAGGTTATGGGGATGCAAAACTGTCTACCAGCAGCAGAAAGTTTAACTTGCCTGTTTAGAGCCTGTATGCTAAAACTCTTACCTTGAAGGAAGCTTTTTGGCTTCCTGCTGAATTACATCTGTGTGGGGTAAAAAATTCCATTTTTGTGTGTGTGATTTTGCTTTGTGTTGGAAGGTGTGTGTCTTTTACCTCAAATATTAAACTCTAAGAAAATTGAACTTGCAAAATTGGAATGTAAATATCAGAGGAAGAAGACTGCAGTATGTTACTAGGATTATTCATGTCTACGTTCACTTTCAGTATCTTTTTTTTCCCCAGCATGTTAATGCTACCTCCGTAGCTGTGTTGTGGGATATGTCCCAAGCCTGCAAGTCTTCTGGAAGCTTGCTGTTGGCTGCATGCCATGATTTGAAGTATGCTGCCTTTATCCACATGGCTCGTCTTCCAGAACTTCCAGGAGCCTGGTTTGAACTCAAAACGCTCTAAGCAATCTAAATTCAAATGCTTACTTAGGCTGGTTGTCATCTTACTTGTGTTCCCTCTGAGAAAGGTGGAAAAACATCAGGGAAAGCCAGTGGTGTGGCTTGCAAACAGTACTTGTGCCATCTTACAATACCTCAGCATTCAGGGCCAAATACTGCTGTCATTGAATAAAATGATACTTCACTTATTTGATCAGAATTCATACCACTAACATAAAATACAGGCCTCTGTTCAAAACAACATCTGTCTCTAATTACTGTCGCAGTGTATGTAGTAATTTCTGGTCTATTTGTGGAAACGTTGAATGGGATATCGTGTTCCTACAGGGCTAAACCAAGCGGTTTGCTAAGAGGAAAGCTGTTAGAAAGTTCATTCCTAGGAAATGAAATAAAAGCTCCAAAAAATTTAGACATAGTTCATAATATAAAAGGCGGGGGAGAAAATACTCTCTTAGACTAACCAATGTCTGGTTTCTGAGTGGAATTTCTTTACTGGCTGCCATGTGTCAGTGTGGGGGCACAGTGTAAGTAAAGTTGATTATTGGAGGTTAAACTTCTTTGTAACAGAAAACTTCTGTTTGTAGTAGGAAAACCTGCTTTTTGGAACTCATCCCAAGAACTTGCATCTTATCACTGTATAGCTGTGGTGCTTTTAATGTGAAAATGTAAACGTCAGACCCATTCCACTGCAGCTGTTAAATATGGATTTTTCTCTAGAGATTGTGTCAGTTTAAAAAAGAAATAATTTCTCTTGGACAGCATTTTCATTTTAGGTGAGAACGCTGCATATGAGACTAAACTCTGCAGTTTAGTGAGTAGCAAAGGAGGAATTAAGTCCCCTGCATGCCATTTAACCCAGTAGCAATTATGTGGGATATTCAGGCCACATTTTGGGAAGCTGGGAAATACAGCTGGATTTATAGAATCATTAAAGTTAGAAAAGACCTCTGAGATACCTCAAGTGCAGAACTAAATTATGGTCCTGCCATCACAGGTGAAAGCATTCTGGTCTCTTTGTGACAAGGGGCCTTCACCTTTTTGCTCAGAAAATGAAAGAAAATGCTCTGCAGCTGTCTCTCCCTCACAACAATTCCTGGAAGAAAGGCTTGGCTCAGCTGGAACAGAGGGTCTGGATTGTTAATGCCAAATAAACACCAAGAAAGCCACCAGAATCTCTTCTGGTGTAAGGCAGAGTGATGTTCTCTCAGTTCCCTCTTCGTAAGTTTGCAACTAAGGCACTGTCTGGTGTTCTGTGCAGTTCTGAGGTGTTCCCTGCAGAAAGAAACTGATAACTGTATTATAAAATGGAAGTACACTTAAACCTTTATGTACAAAGGCTTAATAATTACTGTGATACAAGTAACCGCTGGGATAAGATATAAGGGCACTACTGAAAATGTGCTTTTAAAATCATGCTGGACAACCGTTGGCATATAATTTGTGAAAAAAAAAAAAAACAACCAACAAACAAACAGAACCCCAAGAAACCAAATGCCACTGTCTTCATATTTATTGTCTCTAAACCAATGAGTTGCATATACATGTGGAGGAGACAAATAGTCATCTAACCTAAACATATCATCAAGAAGATATAGGTAATGTAAAAATGTGATCAGACATTATGAGGCAAGGTAATAATGCAGTGAACTTTTGCTCAAAGTTTTTATTGTGATCTGGGGATTGAACCAAAGAGCAGTGTAATTACCAGGTTGTATTTTCTTATCTAGCAGTAATTTTATTCTATTTGGTGATAGCCTTCCACGTGCATGTGTATATAAAAGCAGAAAGGGGAAGGAAGGTTCTTTTGTTGTATTGCTAGGGATAGTTCTTGCAATTATAATATAGTTATGGAAGGAATTACAGTTATTTGCTACGTGCTATAGCTGAATAATGTCAGGAATTATTTATAGATTAAATATTGTGTGTGTGTGATTGCACATTGTATAACACAGTGTATTTTGTTGTAACAATTATAACATTTTTGTGTTAGAGGACTCACTGTGTGAGAGGAGCTGAGTCTGCTGGGATTTGTTTACTTGGATTATACTATATAGATATGTGTTTTTCATTGAAACCTAAAGCTGTTAAAGCTGTGGTGTTCATGCCTCTGTTCTCCAGTGGCCCTCAGTGAGGACCAGTAGATGTGGTGAAGTTCCAAACACATTTTTTTAGGAAGTGGGTATATCTTTGCACAGTGCTCGCAAATCTTCTAACTAAAAATCCCAAGGGATTCTTGTGTTCTTTACTAGGCTCACAAGGGTAAATATGAAATTTGAGGTCTTTGGCAAGATAGCAGAACCCCAGCAAACCATGTGGACAGGACTCATGATGCAGATGGTTGTCCTTTCATTTTCTGCACTCTCCCTAAATTAGAAAAGGCCCTGTGGTTTGTTATTCAAAGGAGTTTGCTTAACTGTTGGGTAGGAAATCAGAAAGTCTATGTTTGTACAATTTATAGTGTGCTAGAGATATAGTGTGCCAGCAAGTAACGGCTGGCAGATGTGGTTCTCAGGGCACTTGGTTCTTCAAACCACTTTGCCTGCTTCAATTCTGTTAATTGACTGGTGCTTACATAAAAAACTTCTGAGTGATGGACGCCACGGTCCATTGCCTGCATAATTTTCTTGATTGATAGGAACAGTTTCTCTTTGGCATCAATATAGGAATTCCTAAGTTACTCCATCATTTTTTAATTAATTTGGACAAAAATGCCAGTTCTTGCAATTCTTGTAAATCTTGCAAATCTTGGATTTGTTTGTAAAACGTCTTCCTATACTGGTATATTTTTATGTTGTTTAATGTGAGAAAATTAAATACTTGGTGAATACACTAGCAAAATTTCCAGTGATGCATTTCATTGGAAGCATAACCAAAAAAAGTATTGAGTGAGGTAGAGCATAAAGGACCAGAAGGAACAAAAATTTACAGATTAAATTGGCCATCTGAAATAAAATGTCTGGATATCATGAAACTGAAGAATACCGCCAGAGGACAGTAAATTCAGGGTTTTAAAAATATATATATATTGCTGTATTTGCATTATTAGTTTCCTAGTTTATATATCCCTTTTCATTTACAACATCTGTAGAAGATCTCTCATATAAGGGTAGGAATGTAATGTGTGTGCACAGGACGAATTGGGCCCTCCACTACTTTTGGACACTTGTGTATTGCAAATGCAGAAAGAAATTGAAGACTGTGTTGCCCATGGTTTTACATCAGTGATTTCAGTGGAAATTGGAGAAATGCATTAATGAATGAAGCTGTGATATGTTCATTGTATCTCTGGGCACACTAGGAAAGCAAGTGTGTGCCTAACACTTCTTGAAGTGCTCATGGTTCCATTGGGCTGTGATGAAAAGCAATCCCGCGATTCCTCTTACTTCGTCTTATCTTGAAGGAGAGGCGAGAGCACCTGGCACTTTCACGTGTGTGCAAGGCCATTGCTGGAGCTGTTTGCCTGCCTCTGCAGTCAGGCAGTGCTGATGAGATCTGGCCCTGAATGTATAAATACTCTTAAGGGCAAACAAGCACAGCCCTAGTGCTTCACGAGTTGTCAGGACTCCTCCAGTCTGGTGTTCTACCACCCTGTTCCACTGAGGTTTATTTGTCATTCTAGTCCCCCTTACTTGCCTGCATGTAAATGCTGTGCAGTTTAAAAATGCCTGACTTTATCCAACTAGTCCTAGTCTGGGCTTTCTTTTTTAACTGCATTTGAACCTATTAATCAGTTTGTGTGTGTCATTCTGCAGAATGGTGATACCTGGAAGGTCTGAGTGCTCACAGCACACTTTAAGTCTTGTCTGCACTGGTACATAAAATACAGTAATGGTTGTTGCCTGAATTGCATTAAAATGCCATTTAAGGTCTGTGTTACAACACTATGCTTGTGGGTTTTTTTGCTAAAACCAGATTTGCACAACTTCTCTTTTTATTTCATGTATTCGCTTTTTTGCTATCCCGGTGCCTTTTAATCAAAAGGGGAGGTGGTTTTGTGGTTCTTGAAATGGCAGGCAGATGAGGGTAAATGTCCCATTCTGATTTAAAATACCCAGTTACTATATTAGAGATTAGGACTAGGACTTTGTGTCTTTTCCAAATGCTAAGTGAGATTTTCTTACTGTTAGAAACAGATTTCCAAATATTTATGCCTATATAAGAGTTACTTTTCTTTTGCTTCTGATGTGGTGATAAATATCTGTTCCCTGGAAGTGCTTGTTTAATAATAAAGCACATGAAGAAAATTAATATGTCAGTGAAGCAGCCTATACTTGAATGCAGTCTTCTTTTGTTAAGGGAGTAATAAAATTCTTTTAAAATATTCCAAATAGATTTTCTTGGAGTCACTGAGAATATTTTCATTGTTAAATAGTTTTAAATTTCTAGGAGCATCTCTCTGTGTGCATGAATCACCACTTCAAACATCATTTTAAGATTGAACCTTTGGCTCAGCAATGCAGTTATTACTCTTCAGACAATGCCAGCTGGAGTAATAACCCTGTTTTGCTTTCTTGAAAGTCAGGTGGGTCTGCAGTTCCCCGTGGCAACTCTGTCATCCAGCTCTGGAGGATATGATCAGTATGTGCATAAGATTAGTTCTAAATCATTGTAAAGCTGCTTTCCTTAGATATGGCAGCACTTGCAATAGTCATTGGGATGCTTATTTGGAAGGAGTGACTCATTTCTCTTTTCTGTTGGCCAGGCCAGGTGATCAAATAATGGCAGGGGTTTATTAAGATGGTAACTTCAGGTTATCTAGGAATAACATTTCCTTTCATAGCATGCTAAAGAGGACTATTGGCAATTTTCTTCATAGTACAAAGTAGCTACTTCATAACAACTGCAGTGTAAGTTTCAGGATTTGCTAGGGTTTTGGTTGGTTTATTTGTTTGTTTTCATTTTACCTGGACCATCAAAATTTTACTCTAGGGACAGGCATTTATATCAACTAATATGCCAAGGTGTCAGACACATGCAGAACAGTGTCAATGGTGTAAAGGCTCTTTCCTTGGTTTCGTTGGCTGAAAAGGATGCTGTTGTTGTGTCTAAGAAAATTGTGGAAATAATTGAAAGCAGTATTTTGGAAACAATACTGAAAGGAATTGCAGAATTAGTAGTAATACTTACTTCTGCTGAACAATGCCGTTTATCAACACCTGCCTGAGAATCCTGTTGCTGGCTTTTCCTTTGGAATAGCTCTATCAGAGGTTTTAGGTGTGCAAATGCAGATTATTCTCTAGTTTTAGTACTAAAACAAAAATTTTGATCTCTAGAAATATCTCTTCATCTGTCCCCTGACTTTGGGAGCACCTAATATGTAAACATTTTTACTGGTATAAACAGTCTCTCAAGAGCTGTACTTGGGGCAGATGAATCAGGGTGATCGAAGTTGGATGAAAGGAAATCTTAAAATCCTTCTCTTACTCTGTTTTTTGGTGCATAGTTGCTCTGAACTGTGCCAGACTCCACCATCTACATACCAGCTGCAGTGTGCCCAGCTGTACCTCAAGTGCAGCATCATCAGCCAAGCTTTTTTCTTTGCCATCCCCCAGCAGACTCAGACTTACTGAGGATGCTGAAGTAAAAAGATTGTCATCTTCCAGGGAAATTGTGAATTAGGTGCAGTTAAAGGGGCTAGAGCATCCATGGTTGTGACTGTGCTAGTAATTAAAAAACTAGTAATTAAAACTTTTGAAAACAAGTAGCACAGTCCAGCCACACCTGTATGGCTAAAATCCCTTCTCTCCCTAGCAAGGCAGACTGCTCCATACTGGTTTGAAGACCAGACTCCAGTGTCCTCTGGAGAGTGCTGGAAGCTGAAACCATTCTTCAGAGTGCACCAATAGTTGAGTGACAAGTCCTGTGCTTAGGTCTGTGTCCTGGGCTTTTGCTTTCCTAGTCGAGGCACCACTGTTGTGACCAAGACATGACCTGTGACAAGTTGCATTTCTCCTGGAGAATGTGCAGCTTGTTTTTTGGCACTGCTTAACCTACTCCAGCTATTATTAGAAAACAGGGTCTGTGGAAGGCCTTGATTTACAATGCCATCATTACTTTTTTGCAACAGCACTGAACACATGTACTTTTACCTTTTCCTAAATCAGTTTTCCGTGTAGAAAAACAAATTGATTCTGGCACTGTGAACAGATTTAAACTATTGTAGAATTTCTAATCATTTAATTCACAAGAAGCCATTTTTTATGCTTGTTACAGAAATCATAAGATTATAGCAGTGAAAGTACCTTTTTTGGGAGTAAACTACTTACATTTAAGAGATGCAGTCAGTCTTGATTATATTCTTCGGTCTTCAGTATAGAATGTTGATTTCTGTTGTTGGACTAGTGTTGTTCCAATCATTTGGGTGTGTAATTAAAGTAGAAATGGTCTGTAATTCTCAGGGGTGGCATACCAAAAGTTTCTAAGTAGGTTGCCCTGTGGTTGGGTGTAGTTTGGGACAGCATATGTTGTCTTATACTGCAGAATTATAGGCCATATGAAGCTTGCTTATTTACAGTAACGTGCACACTGCCAAGGCACATGTGTGTAAGGAGTTACAAATAGCTGTGTGGAAGAACTGTAAGGCTGTTGAAGACACCAGTTGTGTTGGGAAAGATGCATTTCTTTCAGCTAGGATATGTGCACTCCCATGAAGGCCAATGATTTGAACAAATACTAAAATGATAAATTTCTGAAATAATTTGGTGAGTTTTAATAGTCATAGAGTTGTACTGGAGTTAATTTTGAACAAAAAACATTTCAAAGAGTTTCTGCAATTTATACAAACAAATTTTACAGTAAATAAGTGTTCTCATTTGTTGTTCTTGGCATGCAGATATTTCTAGATCTATTTATATACATAAAAGCTTGCAGTGTTGAAGAACAAGGACATACCCTTAAATATGGAATTTTATCAGAATATTATTGTTTTGCTCCCGTCTTTAGATATGAAGCAGTAATTTCATGAAGAATTTTAAAAGTGTATTCTTGGCAAGTAGAAACAATTATGGTCCTCCCAGCTGCTGATAAGGAAAAGTGTCATCCTTGTCTGTGTTGCTGAATAAAAGGTGAATGTTGGTGTTCCAAGAGGAGCCTGCGCCACGCTTTCTGCCTCTGGTGTCTGGGGCTTATTCTTCTGTTTTATGTAGTGGCCGTATTGTAAAAGATAGAGGAGAATTATCAAATGGGTTCGTGTTAAAGTGAATTTTACTCCTGGTTCTTACTGAAGTGTTTTTTCCTTTTAAAGATGACATTGCGATTCTCACCAAGTTCAAGCCATCACAGTCAGAAGGTATCGTACTAACCCATGTTTTACCTTTCTCCCTTTTGTCTGTGTCCTCTATCCTTTTTTTTTTCTGCTGGGAGCCTCTTGGAAATCAGACTTCAGTTAATGTGAGTCATTGATATCACATATGAGCCAGGCCTTTTGCTATGTGATTTGCAAGTCAATTGTTGACTATCTGTTGGCAGCTCTCCTGGTTAAGAACTAATGGAAGTGGGCATTTCCATTCCTTGTGCTTGGTGCAGTTCTGGGATGGGGCCTCTTTACACCTTCTTACATGATTTCGGTGTGCATTGCTTGTGCTGCTCACGTTCAGGAATCTGATTACGTGTTTTGCAAGGAGTGAACGTTCCAAGTATGTTGTGCTTTTCAGTTCATATATGTTTTGCATTTTCTTACTACATTCTCGTGTGCTGCTCTAGGGTTATTCAGGTTTATTCCAGTGGAACAGAGATATCAAGAGGATTTCCTTCTACAAGTTGCATAAGTAATCAGCTGTGGTAATGGGAAAGCATTAAAAATGCGGAACTCTGAATTATATTTGTTCTGAGGTTAGACTTTCACAACTACAGAGAGGATAAAATCCAGGAAAAAAACCCCACACAAGCTCTGTTATAGGCCTTTGAATCAGCTCAAGTTCCCTCAGCAAAATAGAAAATTGAATGTTCCTGCTGCAGGGACAAGGTGCCAGACTGTTCCTGGCCGGGAACTGAAGGGTTGTGTTACAAAACGTTTGGGCTTTCTGCTCCTGGGCCCTGGGCTTGTACCTTTGGCCAAGTCTGCCACCTGCCTCCCAGGGCTTTAGGCAGCACAGGTAGCAGAGCCTGGTGGGGATGCTCTCATTCTTTATCCTGGTGTTCAGATTGTATCTATTAATACAGATTTTCCAGGTGTAGTTTGCTTTAGCAGAATAACATGCAACAGTGTTAAATGTCTTGGCATTGAGAAACTTATTTGTTACGTTTTACATACCATTGCCTGGTTTCTCATGGTATCATATGTATGGTTATAAATTACAGAGACCATTTTCTGTAAGTGAACTTAATGGGAAAAAAAAATTGAAGGAAACAAAATGCTCTCAAGCTGTACTTAAGTAGCTTATTATATATTTTTGAAGAATCAGTTTATATCCTGCCTGGATGCAGTTTTGATGTCAAATATTTGCAGATTACAAAAAGAAAAGCAGGCTTGTTTTATTGGCAGAAATAGTCTGACTGTAGTTGTCTTGACAGTGGTCCAGTGTAAGCTATACTCAGCAATGCTTCCTTAATGGAGGAAGAAGTAAGATGAATCCTCTTTTCTGAAACAAAGAGACACCATTTATAGGTTCATGGTCTAGATTTTGATCAGCTGCTTTCAAAACTGCTTATCCTTTTCCGTTGGTGGTGGAGTGATTTAGATGCCTGATGTAAGAGACTGATGTGCCTCATCAGCAGAGAGATGGTTGTTTACAAAAACTTCTTGGAGCAGGAGCCTAGCTTATGGGCTCAGAGTTGTTCTGCAGAGGAAACTGGTGACAGTGTAAGTTCAGAGGCACAAACCCAGCCAGTGTCTCGATTCAGTTTAAGATTATGAAGGTACTAAATAAGATTTTCCCTTTAGCATTAACATTTTAGTAACAGTTTCTTTAGTGAAATGATTGTATTTGTGGGAAAGTCATGTTGGGAGTTCACTACTGTCATTAAAATGAAGGCAGGTTTTTTTTGTTTGGTTTGTTTAATCGTTGTTGTTTTGGAGCTGCATTTTTTTAGGGGTTTGTTTGTTTTTTAAACAAAAAGCTCGGTAATTAAGTTCATATTACTATTCTTGATCTTGTCATATCTCCATTACATAGGCATTTGTAATCCTGAGGTTATGCATCGTTGACCTCTTAGCAAAAAACCACACTCTGGTTTGATTTCTAGCAAACACTTCCATAGGTAATTGAACTTCCATAACCGAGGCAGCAAAGCTCTGGATGTGAGATCCCCTTAGACCTAGCAGATATCTGAGAAAAGAAAGATACGTGATGACAACAGATTTTTTTTCTGTCACTGTTAAAAATATGTTTCTGTGAATGCAAGGTTACACCAAGGTAGTACGGACTGACTATATTGTGTCTTGCAGCATTTTTTCTCCTCCAGAGAACCATTCTTGAAGATTTTCTGTGTTATGAGTATTATTTTCCATCTTTTGCTTGTTCATAGCTTCATGCCTTCAAGGTCCATGTCATTGTCATATAAAACAATATTTTAAGAAAAGGAATGTATTTATATGAATCTCTTTTTCAATGTTCCTTAGGGGAAGATTGCAACGGACCTTTAAGTGAAACTGTTTCATCTGCAGGATCAGAAGTCCCAAGCAGCTCTGAGGTAAGGTACAGTATGAATGGTGTTAGTTAATGTACTTCTTGGTAGGAAGGAAGAAGAATGGTTGCTGTGAAAAAGACAGTTAGTTTTCAAAACTTCTATTTCTTTTAGATTATCTTATACCTCCTTTTTATCCATGTAAAAACTTTCTTCCTGTGTTGTTTTGAAAGAACAAAACCATGAATCTGACATGACACTCACAGAGTCTCAGAAGAGACTTAGTGTTAGTGCTACAACGCAGCAGTGGTAGAAGACAGTGTGAGCTTAATGTTGTTTCCTGTATCAGTCTTGAAATGAGAATCACATGATCTTTAAATGTGTTGACAATTGGAAAAGCATACTGTTTCTGCACAAACCAAACACTTTGTTTTGTGCTGCATATCATATTGCTGGCTTGCTGGGGAAATCAAGGCACACTAGAGTTGCACTGCTCTAGGAACCTTGTGACAGCAAGTGCAGCAAGATTCATGAGAAGGCAAATGAAAATTTGAGTTACTAGAGTACCTCATCATGTGCAATATGAAAAACACCATCTATAAATTTTTTCACAGTGCCTCATTGCTTAATATGTACAGTACACAGTGTCTTGAAGAGGTAGCAGTGTGTGGCCAGTATTCAGTTGAGAAACTGGTTCAAAACGAATATTGAAAATATGTGATCTTTACATTGGTATTTTATTTTCATTCGTATTGTCTGATTTTTTTATTGTTGTTACATGCTTAGAGGAAGATAGGAAGTTTTAGACAGGAGAAGAGACAGCTGTTGTGTTGAAGTAGAGTCTTATACTGGCCATGAGCACTGATCAGAAATGATGTCTGTTGAATTGAGTATTGAAAAACTGCAGCTGTTTTGCTGAGCTTCTTAAAAGTAAAACATGTCCTCAGTTTTCCCTAAGGGCCAAATCTGGAGATGATCACATCAGAAGGGCTTCCTAAATTACACAGATCTTTGTCTTCTTAGAGCATGAAGCCATATCATCCCAATGTTTTCATAAAGTTACCAGTTCCATCCTAAAACTTGTTCATATGTTCACCCTATTCCTTTCTGAATCTATTGTAGTCATCTTTTTCTCCAGGAAAATTTTCAGTGAACACCCATGTCAAATGCTTCATTGAACAATGGGCATCATACCATGATAAGCTGATTTTGGGCTACATACAAGTGTCTCTGAGTGGATGGAGATGACCTATTTCACCAAAACTTGGAAGATGTCACTCTGTGACTTAGGACATATGAAAAGGCAGGAAATATGGGAGGAAGAGTGCAACATGTGTCATATATGTAGAGTAATGGGGTTTGAACCGTGGTTGAAGGATGAAAGATTCATGATGGGGGGGGAAAGGAAGAGGCTTTGATCTTTAGCACATTCATGTCTGGGAAAAATGTATCTGGTTATCCTCTCAAAAATCTCTCCTTGGTAACTTCATGCAGGCTTTTCTCTTGTTTTCTACTTACATGTTTCCTTACATAATTATTTTTCTTCATACTTTGGTTTTAAATATCACAAAGTATTGTCATATTAGCAATATCAGTAAGTAGTTGATAACTTGGGGGTTTTGGTTTGTTGTTTTTGTTGCTCCCTCTGAGACAGCTTGTTTGGCCTTTATTTCTGCAGATCAGCTGATTATATGATGTTTGCTTACATTTAAGTTGGTACTTTTCTGTGTTTTGCCCTGTCCTACCCAATGAACCCTAACACATCATCATTTATCTGATTTTTGCTTTCGTGCATTAGCCAGACAAAGTTAAGGGTTAATCTTCTTGCCCACTTTCACACTCTTATCAGCCATGACAGGCTTAGTTCTTGATGATTAATGTCCTAGAATTCAGGTTAAGTCTATATTTAAAAGTTTTTCTACTAATTAATTCCAATAGTAAGATAGCCCCTAATATTTATGGGATTTTTTTTTCATATAATGCTGATCTTCTGTCTTCATGTGTTGTCACAACTTCGGTTGTCTTCTGTATAAACGGGAAGAATTTGTTTTTCCTCAGGTCTTTGCCTTTAACATCCTTGATGCATTCCTGTAGGAATTCAGCAGGGTCTTCTATCCCAGCATGGTGTCTTCTCCTTTCACCAAGGCCCTTCTGAGCTCAGTCAATATGCTTTGTTCTTGTTTTGACAGGTAGCACATTTCTCTGTTTAGTGATTTTACCTCTGTGATAGGTTGGTGATTTTCTTGTCACTTAACAGTGTTTCTGCAGTTGAAAAATATGAACATTTGGAATTCCTGAACCAATTTAAGTCAAGAAATTTTAAAACAGAAATGGAATTAATGAAAAAACCACTGGGAAAGAGTGAAATGAACTTACATTCAGGTCACTACTTCATTATGCTCAGGCTGTCTTTTCTTTTGGAAGAGAGAAAACATCCAGCAAGAGTATGCTTCTGTTCAGTAGCACAGAGAAAAAAACTAAAGCCTTATTGTTGATTTAGCAACAGAGGAGGGAAAAATGAATCTATATTTAATATGGAGAGCAGAAACATCACCCATCCATAATTCAGTGGTTGGGTTTTTTTTTTTTTCCCTTTATTTTGTAATCTGAAAAGGAATATATGATTTGGATGTAAGGAATGATGCAGGTAAAACAAAAAGTGAAGAACAGTCTGTAGTGAAGCCTGCCAATATATGTACAAAAGCTGGATGAAGTCCAGGACTCAAAAACCATTGGAGCACCAATCAGTGGTGCATTTGGTCCTTCATGATTTTGCATTCTTGCCTATTTCACACTGGATATTTTTCCATTCTTTAAAAACTGCTTCTTCTTGACTCTCCTGATTTTTCTTACTCTTCAATCTCCCACAGGGACAAAAGAAATAAGATCACTTGGACTTCATTGGCTTTTCATATTCAAAGACTAACAGCATAAATCATGTCTAGATGCTTTGTCATGCAGGGAGGCAAGGAGTTGTTTTCCACAAACAGCAGACTGGAGAAGGGGGAGAAAAAAGGATACAATGGGGATATTTTCAAATAAGTGCTGCGATGGGGACTGCTTCAAATTATGTCCTTATTACACTAGTAATACACAGACAGTCACTTCTGTTAGGGATGGGCCACTGTTTTAAGTGAATCTCTGCATAGAATCTACCTGAATCAGTCCTTATGGAGTTCTTGTTCCAAGAAATACAGAAATACCTCTGAAAGTCCTTTCAAGGAAATTGAAAAATGAGTGAAATAAAACCTAAGAATTTGTTTTCCTCTGTGCTTTCTATTTGTACAGAGAGAGCACTAGAAAAATACACAATGGTGTGTCTGCTCAGGGATTGTAATTAGTTGTTCAGGTTATTAAGTAAATGAAGATGAAACAGACTGACAAAATAGAGTTCCTGTGCCTAAGAGGAAAGAAGAGCACTCAATTAATTCAAGATTGGAAGAAAGGTTTAAAAAATTGAATTTGTATTATATTTTCTAATAGTAAAAGTTCAGGCCATCCAAATGGGATAAATGTAAAATTAGTACAGCTTTGGTGTAAAATTGAATCACCAGTTTGTGGTTTTCAACGTCTGTCCATCTGTACAGAGGACTATTTGGTATTCCAGTTAAGAAGTACAAACTAATTTGAAATGCTTGCTTGGTATGCATGTGGACTCTGCCTCATGAAATGCAGGTGACTGCACTACTCTCTGAATAAGACTGAAGGAGCTGTGCCCTATTCTACCTCTGATGAGACAGCAATTGGTTTTGCACAGTTATACATTAAATTTTTATCTTTCTGTTAATTTCACACTAGTGAAATACTCACTAAAAGTTCCTGTTAATCAGGATTTTCCATAATGTAACTTGATTATAAGAAAATCTGAGAACAAGCTGTCTTTATTTGAGCCAGGTTACCAGAAGTAAATTGGCAGAGCTCCATCAAATTTATTAAAGCAATGCACTTACCACAATTAGGGCTGGACACATAGATTATTGTCTTTTTTTCAGAGCAGCAGATGCTGCAGGTGTTCCAAATTAATTAGTTGGGTTTTTTTCTGAAGAAATACCATCATAATGTGTATTACTTTTCATGCTTGTTCATTTTTCAATTCAGACTGGTGGATCTTCAAGTAGAGAAGCATAAAATACCATTATTAGTATTGCAGAGATGGGCCAAGTTGGTTTCAAAATCTAGAAAGAAGTACAAAAAGACTTCTTCCAAGTCTAACAAAAACACGTGAGGGCTATTTTGGGGAGAGCCAGAGTGCATTAAAGACTTAAGAGAGTGGATTCCAGAGTAAGAGGGACCAGCCCAACACTGCTGCCACCACTGCCAGCCTTTTTGGTTTTCATCTCAACAAAGTTGGACTATTTGAGTTGATTCTTGTTTTGGGTGTCATGTGTTACCAACACTGAAACCCCTTTGTGCAGTACACAGACTTTGGCATATAATGAAAAAGTGGTGTGTTTCTGTCAGAGTACTTGAAGTGTGCAGGAGAAGGTGTGAGTGCCAGTTTAAAAATAGTTAATCCTAATGACTTGAGCTTATTAATTTCCGAGTTACACTGAGCAGGGTAAGTTCCCATGACTAACAGGAAAGCGTTTCACAGAATGCACAGGAATGTACAAAGGCCTCTGCCAGCTGTGTGTCTTCACCTCACAGCTTAGTGTTTCACTAAATGTATTAAAATTTTGTCTCTGAGTAAAGCAATGTAGGCAGTGAGGATCAGTGGGTGGCTAAAGCCTGTATTTGTATCTAATCATGGAGGAGGTGGTGAGCAGTGGGTGGGAGGCGTACGGGGTGGAGACGTGGATGAAAGCAATTTCATAATGGACTTGCACTGTTTGGTTCCACTGTTTGAATCTGTCTGTGGTTTCTGTTCAAAGCACATAAAAGCAAAACGAAACAGAAGTGTAATAAGTTATTGACTAACAGAATTAGATATTGAGAAACAGCTGACCTATTGTAAACCATTGTTCATTCCAAGAGCAGCGCCTGATCTCAAAACCCATGGCTGCTGCAAGGCCACAGTGGTGGGCCAGGACCCCAGAGAGCTGATGGCCATGTGTGTAGGATGGCTGTGCTCTGCAGAGGCCTCTGCTCTTGGTGTCCCTGTCATACCTGCGTGGAGTCTGGCCTGAGAATGTTGCAGCAGCCTCCACACCAGCATACAGGAAAACAGTGAGCACCCAGATCTTGTACAATTAAAATCAGGGTAGGGCCTCACTGAGTGTGGATCAGAACTGGAAGCTGGGAAAGCCTCACTAGTCTCATTAGGTGTAACTGCAGTTACTGGTACCAATTTACCTTGTCTACCCTGTGAGATTAAGGATTTGTCTCCTTGCATTTGTTTCCATTCAGTGCACATGGTATAATTTCAGTTTGTATTTAAGAAATAGCCAAGTAAGGGGCATCACATTTGTTCTGAATGCAGGCACAGCCATCTATGCTGTGTACATTTTCTCTCTTTGATATCAAAATAAATAAGAGTACTGTTAACAGTTGTTCTTCATCAGTTTATAAATGGTAATCTCTACCAACTTTACACTGTATTTTTTCTAATGGAAATTATGAGGAATACTGTTTAACTCTTATCAAAAATTGTAATTATTAATGCTTGAAAATCAGTATGGACCATGTAAAAGTTGGTGGTGTAGGCTAGACACCAAGATCCTCTGAGGAAGTAGAGGTTGGTTCAAACTCTGACTATCTTGACTGAAAATCCATCTGTCACTCAAAAGAGCTTTTCAGCAACTTAAGCCAGGAACTACACAGTTTCTTCTGAATTAGCCTTTAATTTTAAAGCATCCTTTGCATCATCGCTAACAACATTATGTTTTTCCCATGATGCCACTGGCAGGGCCTAAACAGCACTGAGACTACTTTACTCATCCCTGAACATCAAGTGGTAAGCAGTAAGAAGTATTCATGCTTCCTTGCATGAATTTGTGTGGCGTCTTCTATTACAGTATGCCAAAACGTCCCTCACCAGAAAATTTTCCAGTTTCGAGGATGCCATCCTTCTAAAAACAATTTTTTCTAGCTTATAAAAATGAATGTGGCTTTGCATTTATTCCTGGTGATGAATTAAAAGATAAATTGAAGCAAATCAAAAGGATAATAGACAAAATTGAAAAGTTAAGATTGGTGGAGAAAACTGGAAAGTTTGCTTTTTTATCATTGTTTTGGTTTGATGGGATACCGGATGTATTCTGACTGTGGTGTTATTAACAAATGTGGGATTCCTTTTTATCATGATGGCCTGAGGGCTCTGTGGGTCAGCATGATACTTTAAAATGTTTTAAATAGCAAGAAACAAACACTGACATCATTTGAAATATGATGCCTTTTTTTTTTTTTTATTGCAGTAAATAATAAGGAAAGGCTCAGAATAGCCACTTATTGAAATTCACAGAGAAGATAACTATAGAAATTCTCAAATATATCAGAAAACTTAAAATAATCATTATAGTTTTATGGAGAAAAGTACAAAAAGTCATTTAAGATAACTGAAGAAGTACATGCTGAGGTGTATTAAAACTGTCTGCTTGCTTACTTTGGGCTCTGGTGTCTTCCATTAACATGTACGCTCTCCTAGCATACTTTTTATTTTTCTTTGTTCTGTTCTTGTTTTATGTATTCTTTTATCCAGAGAGGCTTTTTATGTACATTTATATTTAAGTGCAAATATCTCGGTGTCTTAAACTGCCTTGAAATGCATGTTTTCAAGCTTTCAGGTTGTAGTGTGGTTCAGAATGGAAACATGAGTGAAGGCAATAAAAGCCGCTTGCAAGTTTTAGCTACAAGAAACACATGGAATTTTGCATTTCTTTGAATGGCAGAAGTTACTGTTTTGTATGTAACCTTATAGCCTGCATGAAGTATAACTGGAAATTGGGATGGCTGGTGTTAAGAATGTTGTTAATACACATCTTGAAAGTGAGTAAGCTCTTCAGTTGCATGGATTCCTTCAAGGAAGAATAAGGAAGATAAGTTAATGGAAACGGACTCTGGTAAAATGGGAACTGAGTGCATAAACCAGAAACTTGCTATTTTGATTTTCAGGAAAGTGCCTGTATATTTGTGTATGTTCTGTAAATGTATTTCCAGAAACATTTAACTTTTGGAAATACATTTATATAATTTATATATGTATTTATAAAGTTATGTTTAAATTCGTATATATGTATAGATATGTATCTATTCATATTTAGCATAGCAGTACTTAAATCCGTGTGGTTTTCCTGTAGCATGTTTTAATTCAGTAAAAAGGAGGAATATATAAATATTCCATGCAAACTGGAGATCTAAGTGAAGGCGATAAATTGTTTTTAAGCCATTGAGTGTTTCCTACCTTTTCAGTTACGGAGGCTTTTCTTGTATTTTGATGCAGCTTTCAAACCTTATACTTTTGTCCATTTCTGTATTCTGAAAGTTTTTCTGCAGTGGATTGCTAATTCATAAATTACCTGGTTGCATTTTAATGTAGTTCTTTGGGGTTTTTACATTGTCTCTTTTGAATCTAACTTGCCTGTGTGATTATCAAAGGTATGCAGTTAATAAAGTAAATACTTGGTTTGTAGACTGTATCTTTTAAGCCAACAAAATGTTACACATCAGTTTTACATTGTAATTTCAGGTAGATTTTTGACTGGTAATGTAGGACAATGATAATGTAATTCCTTGATGTGCTTGTGTGGGGATCATAAAAACCATTCCATGGTATTAATGTAACCTCTCATTTTCCCTGTTAGTCACAGACAGAGGTGCTTCTCTGTGCTGTAACTAATGAAATTAATGGGTTCCTCCACCTCCAATTGGTATTGGTTGCTGCTTTGTTACTGAACATGCTGCTCTAAACCACCTTTGCACAAAAAAAAAATACAAGATACAAAAGCAGAAGGGGAAAGGTGCTCAGGTCTGAACCTGCAGTCCCAGCTCTGTGGGGTTGGACACTTGGGAAACCTTGACATCCTAGGCCTTGATTTTGGGAAGGGTGTTTCTGAACATAGGCCCTTAAGGAACTTGCAGTTTTCTGATTGCATAATCATCTGAAAAGTATTGCTCTAGGACAAGTTTCCCTGTCTTTGAAGCATGGATGTAGAGAGGGCTGGGATATTTAGTAAGAGAGTGTATTTGGAGGAAACTCCATGCCTACAAGGTGAGAGCTGTGCTAAGTGACCTGTAAGGACACATTTCCTGTTGGATGGATAACCAGAAATAGAAATCCCTCAGAGTCCCATAAAAACATACAGGATTTAAAAAATCAGGTACAATCTGGAAAGCATATTTGCTTTTTGGGTACTGTGATACCACTAAACCACCAAGGGGTAGCTGCCCACACTGCCCAAGGCCCACTGTCAGTGTGCCAGGGTGGGTAGGTGAGGCCACAGAGACGTTTCCACAGTGCCCGTCGCTCAGGTTCAGCCCGCAGTCGTTTCTCTGAAGCACTCTCTGTGTCAGTGTTAGTGGTTGCTGCCACTTCCAGCAGCAGCTTTCCCTTCTCCAGCTCGCCGTGTCTGACTGTTTGCCTTGGCCCTGGACGAGCGTCTCAGAGGCACCTGTGCAGCAGGGCAGCCAAGGACTCCTCAGCGAGCATTTGACAGCACTGGCGAGTCTTGACTGTGTGGGGCTGCCAGCCAGCATTTTCATGCTGCCCAAACCAGTCTGGGCAGAATGGGCTCTTACAGCCTTACTTCATCTTGAGCTGTGCTGTTTCCTTACTGACATCTTGATCTTGCCTGTCACCTGCCCTGTTGAGTTAGGGTTTTCTATGGCAGGGCTTTGGATTGTGTCTGAGGTGAGGATTGCAAGTCTAGGTACTTGGAGGATTGTTGGTTGGACATGGTCCAATACCCCAGCCTCTGCTGGGCATCTAGACAGAAATTATCAAATACAGGATAACTGTAAATATTGATATAATACCATATGAATCCTGTAAGTTTGCACTTACATAGGCACATGAAAAGAAATTTTGTCTCTTCATGATAGACCATGACAGCATTCAGTTAGCACATCTGTCTGCAAGCTGTGAGGTCACTTAGTTCTTAGAGAGGTAATTAGACTGGAAAGTTACTACAGGATAACAGGAGGGCAGTATTTGTTTTTTGAACAAGTGGTTTTTGTAAACTTGCTTATTAGTTGATGGATTTATTCAACTTTTTGAAAGCCCTGGTAAATGCTGTATGTTTGCAGTAACATGATTTCATAGAATCCTACAGTGAACTTGGATTGGAAGGGACCTCTGGATGGCCAACCTACTCAAGGCAAGGCTGGCTTCGAACTTAGATCAGGTTGCACAGTCCTGCCCTAGCTTGATCAGGCTGTGTGATCTCTGAGGATCGAGATTGTGCAGTCATTCTGGGCAATCTGTTGTACCCATTCCCAGTCAACCACAGCCTCACATCCAGTAGGAATTTCTCCTGTTGTGGCTTGTGGTTGTTGCTTCTTGAGTTTTCACCATATGGCTCAGGGCTCCATCTCTTCTATAGTTCCTCATTGGGTGTAACTTAACTACTAAAAAGCTTCAGCTTGCTTTCTGTGCTGCGTTGGGAAGTTTTAGTTTGGTTACTTGTATTGCAGGAGAAACACAGACTATTTTGTGTGATGAGGTGCAGCTTCATTTAGTAACTGCTGGTTGTCCCAGGTCATTAACTGCATTCATGCAGTTCTGGAAAGAGCTGTTAAGAAATGAGATGTAGAAATCCACAGTGTTTAATGATTCACTGATAGAATCAATGCAAATTATGAGCTTTTTATATATGTTGAACCTGTAGGTGCACATGTATGCACAAACCTTTATGAATATGCAAGATGGATCTTGTTCTTGTGAAATCCAAATGCAGCAAAATGGAAAGGAGTCATTTATGGGTTTAATAACCAGGCCTGTCACTATCCACAATGAATAATCCTATATACAGAAGGAGAAGGAAGTGATAAGTATTCCCCTTCTAAAAGCATATCTGACAATGACTACTGCATGTTCTTAAATTGATAGTCAGACCTTTAATTACTGAGGCTTCTGATACATCTTAGAAAATGACCAAATTTTGATGGCAAGAAAGATAAAATATTTCTTCAATTGTATTGAATAATCTAATTATAACCATGCAACCCAAACAATTTGGGGTACTCCTTCAGCAGGAGCTTTTTTTTGAAGGAAGTGTTGCTTATTGTTTTATTTCTTCCTTGTGTATATTAATTTAGTTCACTAGAACCATTTCTGTGCTTATGAAGTCACTGTCTTTTTTAATCAATGGTTGGGGTGGGGTTTTTTAGGACAATTGCTAACACTGTAAGTTGTTAGAATGCACTTTGGGGTTCACTTACTGTAATGCTGAATAATTACAGTACTGTTGATTCCATACAGATGTCAGTGTGGTTCTATGCACTGTGTTAACTTGATTAAATTAGTATCCACACTGTTGCAGTTTGCATGTAGTCACAATTACATTTGCAAAGAAAGACCTAAACCTGCAAGTACAAAATAGAACAGAGAAGTGATTTTTCTTTTCTGCTGTTGGATTCTATGATTTTTGTGAGCCTATTAATTATGCAAGATGATGTACTGCATTTGGAAGCAAAAGCATTTCTGAGGTATCTATCCTGATTTCAGTCATACAAAGTAGTCTAATTGATCTATCAAGAAGATAAACAGCAAAAAACCTTAAACAGAATTGCTGAGGAGGGAAGGCAAAGAACGGATGGCAGTATTTTCAGGAGATAATTTATTTTAGCTTTTTTTGTGCTGCATTGATTTGCAGCAGTATTTTGTAGCTGCCCAAGGGCTAGAATAGTTTCAGGAACACAGGAATTCTCCATAATGCATGGCTGCTTCAAGTATCTGATTTCAGCAGTTACCAGGATGTCTAATGAACATGCATAAAGTTGTGCAACACTGTGAAACAATAGGGTTTTCAATTATTTTTATTTGATTTCAGCCTATTTGAAGATAAACACATGAATTATGTGGATATTATTACTTGTAATTTTGTCAGCTTTCGAATTATCTGGTTGCCATTTGTCTTTTTATGTCCCAGTGGGTCCAACCTAACACAAGTATAACAGAAACATGCATGCCCTATGCATGAGCCAGTGTTTTGGTACCTTTGCTCTACACTCAAAACCCCTTCCTTATTGCTCTTTTTACAATCTGCTGAAGTATCCAAATGATGACAATTAGTATTATAGGAGTCATTATCTTAAAACATATTTTTACTGTCCAGATGGATTCCAACCCAGCTTTGCCTTTAATAAAAAAGACATGGTAGTCATATTATTTGTGGGTGCTTGTGTTTTTCTGGTGGTTGGAAGCTTTTCCTAGCTTTAAAGGACATGGATTTCTTGCTCGCTGTAGCTGGGGTGTATGTGCTTGAAGCAGTTGGTTCTTAGAGAGAAACAGTGGGCCTGCTAACTACTTGTTGGTTATTCCAGCAGAGTGGAAGGAAGTATAATCTGTTCCTGAAGCGACGTCTCAGGGTAAAGCAGTGATGAATGCTATTGCAAGTGGCTTGGATGGCTGCAGTAGTAACATGCTTCACTGTGTGACGCCTTTTGTTAACTGGGAGCAAGGTTCACAGTTGTAAATAAATATTCTGTGCTGTCTCAGGGAACAGATGCATTGTTGCATGGTATGAGAGGGAAAAGACAGAGACATAATCCTCTGAACTATTCTGTTTTGTTCCTACTCTAATAAAATCAAAACTCAATTCAGCCCTATACAAACACACTTCTTTTGATAGGTGTGGTTGAAACAATAACACCAACTGTCCTCAGCATGGAGTTACATTTAAACTAGAATATTGGCTTCTATTAAGAGCACTTTGCTGTATGTCTTGTACATGATTTGGTAGAGCTGAATATTGATATGCTAATAAATAATATTGCCTAATATGAGTTAACCTCCCTAGGAGAGTGGGGTTACAGTCTTTTATTTGGCTGACATCAATTACTGTGGCCTAATAAAGGGCGGATGTTGTTACTAAGGCATTCTGGCATGTTGGTATATTAAAATATGACCTTTAATAGATCAATTGGAATACTAATTGCCCTGTTACATAGACATCTTTTCTTAGATATATTTTTTTTCCACGAAAGTAAAGACTCAAATTTGAAACATCACCCCTGTATTTTTGTGAGCTATTTTTATATGTGGTCATTGCTGGAACATATGTCTCTGTGATTGATGTAGTGAATCTTGTTATACGGAGGAAAATGCATGGAGTTTACATTTTTCTTCCTGCTTCAAGTATTCACAAGTATTGCTACACTAACATATGTATATTTATTCTTCCTGTACCAGTTATTTATATGTAATGCTTGTGGACATATGCAGTTAATTTTGCAATTATTTAAACTAGATGTAGCCCTTGTTAAAACTTGCCCAAGTATATATCACTGAAGAATTGTGGCAATATGGGGAGACTTTTTTGCATTCTGTTATATTTTAGAGAAATAGCAATACTTGTTTTTTTTATTCATATACCTGTGTATCTTCTACAGATTGATAAAAGGCATCAAAGCAAAGATTCTATTTTCTTCAGGGATGGTGTCAGGAGAATTGATTTTGTTCTCTCCTATGTGGATGATCTTAATAAGGAATGGGAAAAAAAGTTGGTAAGTTTGACTTTTTGAAGTCCTTCTAATTTTTATCTATAATAAGCTGAATATCAATTACTAACCCTTTCAGATCATTAGACTCATCTGGAATAGAATTTAGCTAAAAATTTTACAGCTATGTGAAAAGCAATTCCATCTATGGAAATTTCTGTGTAATTTACTGTTGTGTGGCAGGACCCAATTTTATTAGATTTTTGTATCTATGTTTATTGACTTGATCACTCTTTGTTACTTAGGCTGGGCAATATACAATTGAGCAAAGTAATCCAAATTATTTTGCTTCTTCATTTAACAGTCTAGCTGAGACTTTGGAGAAATATTTGTCAATACTTGTATTTGTAAATGCTTTGAAATAAAGGAGGATTCTTCTAAATAAGCAAAAGTCATCCAAATAAGATTTAACAATAACTATTTTTTTCACACCCTTTGACTGTAGTTGGAGGAAAAATAGATTCTTAGCTCCAAGTCTCAATGCAGTTTTCTGTTAATGCTTTTGAGACTCTTTTCTTAATATACACTCAGAGTAACACAAACACAGGATGTCCTCTTGGAGCTTTTCCCTGTGTTTGACTTAATCTCTGCGTATGTGTATTCATTCTTCTAGAAGAATATTTAAAGTGGTTTTGATAAGAGCCCTCCTATGTAACAGAGCACAAGAGCAAACTTTCTCTAAAATGCCAGTTAGTGATTATCCCTGAACTTCCCCGGAAGACCCAGTTACCTGAATGGTATTAGTAGGTCAGGTGGAATCAGTTAATGACACTTTGTTACATGCTCACACTGACACTTGAGGTCTAACTTGGCTAACAGATAAGTTCAAGCTGTATGAAGAATTCACTATTATGAGATGCAGTCAAGACAGCAAATATTATATAAAGCACAATGTTTTCAAAAAAGAAGGATTTCTGCCTTCTTTCAGAGTCAGGAGAGGTTAGATTTACAAACTACTCTCTCCAATATGTAACTCCAAAGTCTATTCATTATTTTAAGAAGGGGAGAGACACCAAAAAAACTTCATTCTCAAGTGATCATGTAATTCTGAAAGACAAGGCTATCTGAAAAAAACTAATTCTACCAGTGCTTCTGACAAAATCATGATCAAAACTAGAGGTCTGTGAGCAAAGAACAGTTATCATCTATATCTTGTCATATTAAACTATGTCGTAATTAAAAATTCAAATTTCCTTTGGAAAAATACTGTGAGATTGGGCTGTTAAAAAAAATTGCATATTGCTTTCATTCTTTTATGAAGGGAATAGTGTTTTCATTAAGAACTTATGCTACCTGTCCTTGCATCCAAATACAATTCAGTGTAGAACACAGTTCCTGCATCTTACTCTTGTTATGTTAAAAAATCCAAGAATTTGTCGTGTCTCTGTTTGATGCTTTTCCCAGATTGGGCATCTCAGTCAGCTTTGCTCAGCTAGCCAGGTTATTTGATAGCTATGGCACCATAGGTTTATATACAAGCATACTTTTTCAAACTCACCCTGACTGTTTGTCAGTCTGTACTCCTAGCTAGATGCTTTCTTCTCCCATGAAGCAAAATGCATTTAAAAAAGAAGGATGAGAACACCACTCAGTGTAGAGAGGAAAAAAATACCCATGCAAAATTTTTCAAAGCAACTCTTAAACTTTTCCATTAGTCACACTAGAATTATTTAAAACGAGGGAAGAGATTAATACAGTTTAGGTAATGTTTCAGGTGGGAAGGAAAATGAGTCAGATGGTCAGTCTAGTCACTGACTTGTGTAGTGTGCAGCAGTTTCTTTGTCATTGCTTTATGGGTCATTAGGGGGTAATAGGAATCTTTGCCAGACCAGAGTCCATGTCTGTGGATGTCATTATTGACTGAAGGATTCCCGTGGCAAAAAGCCCAAGAGTTCAAGAGTTAGTAGCTAATATTGTACTTCCTCTTTGAGGTAAAAATGCCCTTCCTAGGAAGAAATATCTCTGTCTTGCAAAAGGCCTAAACATCCACATTAAGTCTTGTGAGATTTAATTCTGTATATGTCTGTTCCTTGCAAAAGAGTTTATGGCCCCATGGAGGAGGGTCAATGGCCCTGTAGATTATCTCTGTGGTCACTGGATGAACAGGCATGGATATACCAGGCTTTTTTACACAGTTCCTGGGGCATCTGCATTTGCCCTATAATTATGTTCAGCATAGATCTTTATGCAATTAGTATGTCTATAAATTAGTGCAGACTTCTTAGCATACAAGTACTGTGGTGTTGTCTTTGTGGTAACAAGATTTCAATGTTGATGAACTGCAGCCTCTGAAATTTGTCTGACGTACACCGTTACTTGCTATTGTACAGTTATCATAGAAAGAAATGTTTCCTTCATGGTAGTACAATGATACAGTAAAATGGAACAGTTAAGAATAGAAGTGTTCATACCAAGAGAATAACAGTTGCGACAAAGGTTCCTTGTCTCAAGGAAACAGCTTTATTCTGCATTTCTAAGAACAGGATAAGTAACTTTTTTGTGTGTTTCAACATAGCCCTGATACAGATGTAAGAGACAGTCTGTTCATCTTCTCCCTTAGATTCATGCAGAACAACTGTTTCAACGTTTTTTGTATTCCCACATATATTCCAGTTTCAACGCTGTTTTGAACTTGCCTTCCATAAGCTGCATGAATAAATTCAAACCACAAAGTTCTCTGAACAAAATTAGGATTACAATTCTGTGAGACAATACTTTATTCCTTAAAGCCTCCAGCATATGTGGAAATATTTCCCTGCCATATGAAATGTATAGGAACATGAAAAAGTAAATAGAATTTATAAAAAATATCTAACAAGGTATTGATGTATGACCAGGACATAGTCTTTATTGTACATAAGTATATTTTTTCACAAGAACTACAGAGCATTAGGACTCAGGGATCTCTGTGCAAACTAGCTCACTCCTGTGTTGATTGGAAGCAAAGTCCCTCTCCCCAGTGGGGTACAGAAACACAAAAGAAAATTTTATTTAGTTCCTGTCCTGGTTTTCATAATCTCAGACAGAAACTTCTGCTTTCTTAGAGGTACCAGCTAGGCCAGAGTTAGGGAGCCATGGACAGCAAGTATCAGCTGCTTGTTGCTGCTGCTGTTAGCAGCTGCATCCCCAGGTCTGCAGGAGGGGCTGACTGAAAGCTGGACTCAGTCCAAACTGGGCACCTCTCCATTCAGCTTTGCAGAAGGAATGACAGCATATCCTGCATTGGAAAGGACCCACAACCATCATCAAGTCCAGTGAGTCAGCAGTGCCCTGGCAGCCAGGAATGCCAACCATATCCTAGGGGGGCATCAGGCACAGCATCACCAGCCAGGCAAGGGAGGGGATTGTCCCTCCCTGCTCTGAGCTGGAGCAGCCTCACCTTGAGTTCTGTGTGCAGTTTTGGGCACCACAATATAAAAAAAGACAGAGGTTGAGAGACTGTCCAAAAGAGGGCCACGGGACTGGTGAAGGGCCTTGAGGGGAAGCCTTGTGAGAGGCAGCTGAGGGCACTTGGCTTGTTCAGCCTGGAGAAGAGGAGACTGAGGGGAAACCTCATCACAGTCTACAGTTTTCTTGTGAGAGGAAGAGGAGGGAGAAGTACCAGTTTCTTCTCTCCGAGATCAGTGACAGGACCCAAAGGAATGGTATGAGGCTGAGTCAGGGGAGGTTTAGGTTGGGTAATCAGGAGTTAAAGGTTTTTTACCCAGAGGGTGGTTGGGCACTGGAACAGACTTCCCAGGGCAGTCATCACAGCACCAAGCCTGACAGAGTTCAAGAAGCATTTGGACAATGCCTTCAGGCACATGGTGTGACTCTTGTGCAGGGCCAGGTGTTCATAGAATCACAGAATCATAGAATATGCTGTCGGAAGGGACCCACCAGGAGCTGGACCTGCATTGTTACCCGTTGTTGTAGCAGCATTGTTATCACAATCAGGTTTATAGAAGCTGTCTCTCTTCTGTAGGTACCTGATAGTGCAGAGCTGCATTTGCATTGGGCATAACAGTACTGCTGGACTTTGGATCTTGCTTTGTTAATCTTATCAGGATGGGTCATTACAGCCCAGCATGTGTTACATGGTAAAGCTGGTCTGTGCTTATCCCACATTATGTGAGATAGCCACATAATATGGTGGATGTGATGACTTACAGAGCTTCCCTCGTCCCTCTGTGACTGCAGAGTGGCATCCATAGCACTCAGAAACATATACACCAGGTATAGCTTATTAGGTTTGGGGCAGTGAGCTTAAAATTCCAACAAGTTCACATTAAAAACAACCAACTCTGGCCCAAGGATTCGTTTTGTCCATTTTAAGCCTTTGACGGTGACATGAAGAAATCCCATATTTGGCAAGAAAAGGGAGAGGATTTTTTTTTTTTTTCTGGCAGATTGATTTCCTTTTAAAAATGTTTTTCCCATTAACTGGAAAGTACAGTACATTTGCATGGGTTTTCAGGAGGGGGCTTATGACAGAAGAGCAAGATGGTAAAAAGAGCATAATTTCTGTTAGAGCACTGCTGTTAAACTGTTAGAGTTTATCACACTAAGTGTATTGTAAGGAAAGATAAGTAAGGTGGGGCCAGACCCCTTGCCTCTGTCTGTTCCTGAGCTGCACAGCTGGAGAGAAGGTGTCTGGTGGCAGAGAATCCTCTGAGCTGACTTGCTGGGCTCACTTCCAGTGTTTGCTAGGGAAAGAGTACACACTTGTTAGGAGGAAAGGTAATCCAAAGTAGTATGTACCTTTGGATCCTAGGCTTGAATGTCAGCTTTTCTATAGCATTTTAACATGCATTCTTAAATCACCTTTTAGTTGTGTTGTTCTCTATTTGATTACCATGTCAGCAAACCAGAGTTCTCTAGCATGTTTATACAGGTGCATTTAGGCAGGTTTGTAGGAAAAATAGTACATGGAATTGCTTTTGCCCCCACCATGTGCTAGAACTCAGGAGTTATCATGTTCACAAGTTTATATAGTCCAGTGTCTAATTTAATAGCTAGTAATATTTGGCAAAATCAGATGTGACACATAAAAATGAGAGGCCACTAACACAGGAAAACACATTAATACATCTTAAGGTACATTTGAGGGCTATGAAGGCTATTCTTCAGTCTGTATTCATTTGTCTGAGTAGTTTATGCAAAAACAGCAGTCTGCTCCTCACAGACATGTAGGAAAAGAAAACTGGCTGAAAACTACGGTGTTTTGGGTTTTTAAAGTATGTTTGAAAACTGTCATTTAAGACTTTTCAATAGAAGAAACATTAGACAGCGTGGCAGGGTTTAGCCAGAAATAAATTGATGGTCTAGCTTGTGCATTTTAAAGAGGATAGGGCTCAATATTTGACTTAATTTATTGTTATTCTAGCAGTTCTTCAGCAAATTTTATATAATTAAGAAGAAATTAATGCAGTCTCTCAATAGAAGCAAAAAATATACAGAGAAGGATAGGAAGAAAATGTTCTTACCTAAAGGCACCACCTAGGAATTACTTTGCAAAATACAAAGTTCAAGAAGAATCTCAAGCTCACACAGGTCATGCAGCCACCACAGGCTGCCACAGGCAGGTTTGTTGTCTCTACATGAAGTCCATGCTGACTTTATTCAAGCACATGTGGCGATTTGTTGGTCTTATCTAGTTTTATAGTGCTGCTTGTGAAATATTGTTTGAATTATCTGTAACCAGTACTTGAATATCTGGATCAGGCATAATTGTGTAACTGGTAAATAGAGACTGTAAGCAGTCTTCCACGTGCTTCCAGAACTTTTCTTTTCATCATTCTTTTGGAAATGTAGCTAAACTTGAACAGACGCACACCCCACACACCAGCCTCCTGAAGTCAGAAGTTCTGAAGGCACAAGACATCAGTTGCTTCTCTGATGACCCAGATAGCACAGAAGGAGCCTTTTCTTACCCAGTAGGTGCCCTGTGGCTAGTCAGTGCAATTCCTGATGCATTCCCAATGCAAAGCTGGCCCTCACTCCGAAGTGGCCTGGTTTGCATCGGCGGGATTTTGTGTGCTTGCTTTTAGGAGGTCACATAGCTTTAGGGGTTGTCATCAGGGCAGTGGAGAGAAGTGCAGCCTGGTGAGTCATCGGTGAATGATCAATTAGCTGCTAACTTCACCACGTACTAAAGTGTCTTTGTTTGTCTTCAGGAAAGGAGAAAAGAATTTGAGAGCAACCTGCAGAAGGCTGGTTTGGAGCTAGAAACAGAAGACAAGAAGGTAAGAAAAAAAAATAAAAATTAGGACCAAAGGAATAGACCCAGAAATTAATAAATCACTTTGTTTCTTTGAGAAAAATTACAAATTATGCTGATGGATTTCAGTAGAGGGTGACTAACATAGCAGAAACAAGATTAATATGTTTATTTGAGTCCTTTTTCCAGATACATTGATAAGAATTGTGAAAGCAGAATAATTTTGATTCAAGAAGAAACTTTTGCTTTCATAACAAAAAGAAACCCTTTACTTTCATAACAAGAAGAAGGCAAAATAGCTTGAGATTTGATTGAAATCCACATAAATGGGAAGTGTGCTTACAGCTGATTTTAATCTCACCTAACAATGAGTAACAAGTTTGGAAGGCCATGAATGGATTAGTTACACCCTCTGGATGTTGTAGTTATGAGGAAGGACCCTGGTATAACAACTAGAGGATGTTTGGTTAGTGGTACTGTTTGGTGTGATAACTGGAGAACATGCAATTTTGACTGATGCAGTCAGCGTGCCAGAGGCTGAGTTGAGTAAAATAACTCTTGATGAAGTCCAGACTCTGTAACATCCATAGATGGGGAATTCATTGAGCAATGCTAAAAACCCTTCTGATTGCCAATTTCTTTTCTGAATGCAGAGCAACACTAGAACATACATGTTACCTGAGGCCTATGACAAGATTATTCTTTGTGTTTCCAGTGTAATGAGAATTTTCAGGCTTCAGTGTATGAGATGAATATAGTTTGAAAAGCCCTTGTGAGCTTTTAATAGTGCAAAGATTATTTTTATGAACAACCAACCACTCAGATAAGTTTTTCAGTTAAATATATATATATGTACACACACACAGAGAAAATCCTTCTATTCCCCCCTCCTTTTTTTTTCCTAAATCCTTCAAGAATATGTAAAAGACAATACATTTCATATAAAAAATATTCCCATAAATCTTGCAATAAAGCACAGTTTGGCCTAATGTCTCATTTAACTTTCCTGGAGCAGGAATCTGAAGATGGCAAGATTTTTTTTGTGAAGATCCATGCACCATGGGAGGTTTTGATCACATATGCAGAAGTGCTGAACATTAAAGTTCCCATCAAGGAAAATGACATTCCCTCCATGGTGGAGAACCCCCTGGACTGTGTGCTTTCCCCACTCAGGCTGCCCGAGAAGGTGATGCACCCTGAACCCGATTATTTCACGGCACCATTCAGCAAGGACAAGCAGGAGCTGTACCTCATTAATGATGAGAGCACTTTCTTCTCGCCATCCGTGAGAAACAGAATAGTACGTATGTGAATTTGGCTACTTATGTTTACGTGTAGATTTACATGGCCCCATCAGAATATTCATGCAAGGAAGGAGTGAGTGTAGAAACTGTAGTAACAGAGGTAAGTGCAGAGAGGTTTGGGTACCTGTGCATCGTCCTTAGAAACATAGAATAATATTTGTTGGAACAGATCTTCTGGATGTCTACGAGGAAAGTGTGCCCTCAGTGTTCTTATATGGGATATGGCCTTGTGAAGAAATACTTTTTACTTTTGCATGTTGTTCCACAGATTATACACATTGCACATCCATTATAGGTTTCTAGTAAATGGTCTTAAAATAGAAAGGTCTGAAATTCTCGTCCTTGAATCTCAGGTTAATTATATTCTTACACGTTGCCCATATGGAACAGAAGAAGGGAAGAAAAAATTTGGGATTAAGAGACTGCTAAACAATGGCACCTATACAGCTGCATATCCTCTTCATGATGTAAGTATTTTAGCTTTCTGCTCCCTTGAGCATTTCCCAGTATTTGCACTCTTATCTACTGTGACATTTGCTGTTCCAGGAGATATGAAAATATACTCAAACCTTTAAATTTGTCTGACTAATTGATTTTGTTTTATAACACACAAGACATATCTGACAGCCTTACTATTTGGCTTTTATGTGCTGAAACACTTCTTTCTGTGGATGAGTTTTTAGAATATGTGTCAGTCACATCATTTCTTTAGAGACTTATTCCATCATTTCCTGTAATGTTTGTGACATGGACCATGCAGTAGTACTTTAGATTATAACAAGGAATAAATACCTACTGTGGATGCATACATTCAGCAGTGTGTGTGTATAGAGTGTGTGCACACACACACTGTAGTTACACAGTAGTGCACACTACCTGCAGTTAGAGAAGAATTCTTGGGATCATACCACTTTGGGACTGAAGTCAGATGAGTTGCCTGAACCCTGCAGTTCAGTGTGGAATGGTCACTTGTTCATCTCCCAGTGAGTTTTGAGTAGCAAATACTGGAAATGCAGTAAGGATAGTACATACTGTGTCTAGATTTGCTGTAAGGTCAGTTCTAAATATGACACATGTGGATTTAATCCTGAAATTCCATGGAGAAAACAAGAGAGAGATTGGTTACAGTGTTTTACGTCGGTTTTTTCCCTTCAAATTTTTTTTCTCCTGAATGTTGTGTTTAATTTGTTGCTTAAATCTTAAATTCTCTCCTTGTTTTTTTAATAGCTATTTCAGATGTCACAATGCTTTAGTGAACTTAACTTGCTTATTTATGTTTCTGAATTCTACCATAAGACATTTTTAAATATTGTATATAGATTTATATTTTTTAATGTTTGAAAATATTTTTTTTCCTTAGAAAGTAAAAGTAAGTGGGTGAATGGACATTCCTCAGGTTTTCTCGAGAAAAGTTGAGCTGACTGGGATCTAGAATGCTAGTCTAGGCTGGGAAGTACTTTATACTGTTGGGACTACCAAAATCACAGACAGTAAAAAGGAAGAATCTCTTCTATACAACTACAACCAACTTTAAATGCTAAGAAATCTTACAAAAAAACTTGAAAGCTTGTGAGACAGACTCAAAAATCTTTGTCTAAAAATAATTATTTAATCTTTCAGAATATTTCCAAGATGCAAATTTTAGATTGCATAAACTTCTATTGGTTGCTTCCTATTTAGAAACCAATTTTCATGCTTTTCTCTGTGATTGAGAGACATTCAGAAAAAAGGAAGACCAAGATCACAAACTGAATAATTGACATAGCCAAACATTTCTAGAAGCAGAGTTCTATGACACAAAATAAAATTACAAAAGCTGCCAGAAACTGTGGTTATTTTGTGCTGTTTAATTTCTACAAAAGTGACGAAGTTCCAAGATTTTCTTAGTATTTGACAGTTAAGATACCTGATAATGACAAACACCACAGTCTAAGATGGGTGCATCATCATTGCTGTTTATAGTATTTGAGCCTGTCGATGAGGTGTTTTCCCCTTACTCTGATTTGCTCACAGTGCCAGTACTGGAAAAAGGCAAGCGACCCAAACTGTGACAGTGAGAGGTACACACTCTACATGGAGTGGGCCCGTTTCTTGCGCTTCTACAAAGAGCAGCCTTTGGACCTTATCAGGTAAAATACTGCGTGGGACCTGTTGTTTCCTTGGTTTCCACTGTAATACAGTGTGTATTCGTTTGTAACGTGATCCTGCTGGGAAATTTTTACCACTTTTAAGATCCAGTGAGAATTGGATGTGGATTGGGCACTATGTTCTTGGAGGACATGATGCAGCTTTCTGCTGAGAACTGGAAAAATGCTTTATCTCAAATCAAGCCTCTTTCCATCTAGCCACTCGTCCTGGGCTCAGGTGTAATTCAGCTGTAAAGAAATACATACATAGACTATCTCAGATTTTTTAATCTCTGCAAAAAAAATTTTAAAGATCTATTTGAAATGTTGAAAATTCAACACAGAGTTGAAAAAATACTGATAAAATCATTTTGGAAGCTTGATTCTTCGTTCTAACCCCAAATTTAAACTCACTTGCAAGATCTCTCTGATTCAGCTGATATGATAGAACAGAATGTTGCTTTGTTCACAGGTTACAGTTCCTTGTTTGTAACACAAGTGATTGTATTTCTGTGGATTACCTATTTGTTCCATCCATATGATCAGAACTGTCGTGCTGTTTCATTTGTGTAACTCCTTGGAAAAATCAGAAAGTAAATCTTCACATAACACTATCCTGTAGAAAAGAGAATGAGTGATTTTAAAGTTGGAGTTTCTGCTAGGAGGAAAAAAGGGACAAAAGAGGCCACATATCCTGATCATTCACCTTATTCATGCAGCTTGAGGAACTTCTCGTGGCCAGCTTCAGACCTCATTTTCCACAGTACTTCAGTGCATTTACTCTTCTATTAAAAGAGAATTTTGCCAAGTATTTCACATTTACTCTGGCCAGTTTGCTCTATTACAGTTTTACATTTTGCTTTGTATTCCCATTAATTGCATTTTTTTTTTTTTTATTCAGAAAGTACTATGGTGAGAAGATTGGAATCTATTTTGCCTGGCTAGGATTTTACACCGAGATGTTATTCCTTGCAGCAGTTGTTGGCTTAATCTGTTTTCTTTATGGCTTGTTTACAATGGATGAAAACATGAGCAGGTGAGTATAACATTGAAAATCTCCTGGGCAAAAGCTAGGCAATGCAAAAATTTTATTCTTGCAAAAAAACCCTCAACAGGTAACAATCTTTTAAAGCTTGTCAGAGCAGACAAATTTATTCTTCAGCTGTCTTTATTGACTGAAAAGGTGGTGGACCACTAACACAGAACTTGTGACTATCAGTTAGTAACACTCAACTTTGTTGACAGTAGCTTTCTATATTGGAGAACCTACAATATGTGAAGTCCTGAGAGTACCCCTTAGATGTCTCAAAATTGTTTAAGTGTTTATTGTTGCCTTAAACTTGTCTATTTATCTTTGCAGAGCAGTCTGACCTTTTTGTGTAGGTCATCATTTGTACTAACCAATAACATGAGTAAAACAGATGAGCAGTGTTCTCCCATCAAAGAGGGATGAAACCATAGTTTGTTTTTTTTTTTAAATAAGCATAGTATTTGTTTTATCAGAAGTCCAAAGATTTATTGTATTCAGGGTTTGGGGATGGGGAGATGAAAAGAGGGTTGACTTTTCATTGCTCACTGTTTTCTGTAAGAAAGCTTTCATACAATTTTGAGTTTTAACCATAAAAGATGAATAACAGGTTAAAATTCTCATCTGTTCTGTCGAATAATGTAATTTTGAGACTTGTATTTTAGCTAGGTTAGGAATTCGTCTGGGAATACTGCTATACATATTTAGATTTCTCTGGATACTAAAGGACTATCACAGGATTGTAAACTTCACCCACTGTGATTAAATTGGAAGTAGCAAATTTTACTGCAGATATCAAAGCTGAAGCTGATATCTGTGCTTTTAGAAAAGGTGTTTTGATTTCACTGTTAACCTGATGAGCAATAACATGGTTTATGTCTTGCCTGAAAGCAGTGCATGTGCAGTACAGCTCTTGACAGACTCCTGATTGGTTGCTGGTAGAGCCAAAAAGCCCATACCAAGGGAATTGTTAATTCTACTCCTTGTAGCAGCTGCTTCATTTCGTGGCTTGCTCTGACCAACCACTGGTTAACACCAGTGAATGTGACAAGATGTGGCACTTTGCTGCGAAACTGCAAATGTTAAGCTTTGAACAAAGGAAGCTCCTATTTGTTTTTTAAATAAATTTCATATAACAGCTTTTAAGATGCTGTGGAAACAGATACTTTACAATGTTTTCCTCCTTAGCAAAGAAATCTGTGACCCTGCAATTGGAGGAGAGATCATCATGTGCCCACTTTGTGACCGAGAGTGTGAATACTGGAGACTAAACACCACCTGCGAGTCCTCACAGGTCTGTATCTGCTTCTGCAGCCACTTGTCACTTTTGTTCATCCTGAAAACTGTCTTGGTACTGACCTGTTTCTGGGTATTCTGTTGCAGTATTCCCATTTGTTTGACAACGTGGCAACTCTTTTTTTTGCCATTTTCATGGGCATATGGGGTAAGTACATTTGATAAATTTTATGTCAGGCAATAAGGAGATCTTGACCAAACTGCTGAGGGACACTGAAAATGGGAAGAAGGGGAATAATGGCTTCACATTATTATCCTCCCTCAGATGCAAAAGTGATGAAAGAGTGAAAATAATTTAAAGTTACAGAGGTATTAAGACTTAAAAAAACCCAAAGAAAATCCAGCAGGCATCTAGGATACCATAAGAATATCATAAGCACTGTGTACTCTTAACTGCTAATATTTGATTCTTTTCTTAGTAACCAGAGGGGTCCAACCTTATGCAACCCATATAAGAGTGCTCTCTGCTAAGCCCTGCACATCATCAGTGTCCCTGTGAGGGAGTGGGGAGCTTTGTGTCCTTTCACTGGATGGTGGTCCATCACTGCCACCGTATTAGCTGTACTTTTGGGATGAGAAAATTCATGGGGTTCTACTCCAGTGAGTTTCATACACTGTAGCACCTTTTGATGATGTAGAAATAGGTGGATTTCTGGCCTCTATAATCATAGTTTCACACCAATGATACTTCTTCAGACTTTTAAGATCATCTTGTGTTGAATACGTGTTCTTCTCTTCAACTCTATAAAAGTTTATAAATTCAGGATAGTTTGTTTCTTATTTCTTTAAATACATGTCTCTTGTTTCATACTGTTTGTATGAAATGTCATAACTAAATCTTCAGTTTATGTATAGATATTTCATTAACTCACTAGGATTCTTGTGTGTTAATAGAAAACCTGTGTATTTGTTATCAAAGGATTTAGCCACTCACTTTTCTCATATAGAATTATTTTTAAAAATCTAATAAGATTTTTGCTGTGTGGCTGTTCTACTAAACTCTTCCTGGTTTCTAAGAACTAGCATTTGTGTGACATGGATTAGTCATTCAGGAAGTACCAGCCCAAGACTTTAGAACTGTAGAAGATAAGCTTTCCTATGTTTGTCTAAACCATAAAACCTCTTCAGTTCAAATAAGAACAATCAGATTACAAAATGTTTACATTTTAAAGTAGTTTATAAAGGACTCTTAAAATGTTATATAGTACTATAAATTTTATAGTTGTTTATATATGAAATCAGTTCCCTCTAGCATCTTAAAAAATTCTTAAGCCAGCCCAACTCTTGATCATATTAAAATCATCAGATGTTCACTGTCTTTAAAATGACCATGATATCAAATAGCATCAAAAAGCAACAGAAATCTTTGAATATACTACTTGAAAGCTGTTCTGCTTATTTGTTGCAATAATTACTGATGTGTTGCAGGTTTATACACAGCAAATAGTTGAATTATCAGGTTCTTTTCTTAATTCCACGTTGTTTTTTGCATATGCAGAGTAGTTAAACTGTAATTGAACACGGCCATCATAACCATGGAAATACTCACATCTTGTCTTGGCATCTTCCTTGTCATCTACTTGTGGAATTCAATTAGCTAATAAATCACTGGATCTATATTGTGATCTTATCTGTGAACTATAACAGGTAGTCAGTAAAAATAGGTGAGTCACACTGTAAGGATAAGTAATAAATCACAGAAAAGAAGCCAGTGCAGATATTTAACTTGGTTCATGAACTTGTTCACTTCTTCCTTGACTCAATTTTAACATTTGCAAATTGTAGTTACACTTTTCTTGGAGTTTTGGAAGAGGCGGCAAGCTAGACTGAAGTATGAATGGGATTTGGTTGATTTTGAAGAGGAACAGCAGCAACTCCAGCTGAGGCCTGAGTACGAGGCAAAATGTACCCAAAAGAAGAGGAATCCCGTAACTCAGGTAATGCACGTGCTGCTTTGACGCGTGTGCAGATTCCGTTCTATGCTGAAAGTTTCGTAACATGGAAATTGATATATTAAATCAAGAAAATAAAAGCAAAGTTTATGACTTGGACACTGTTTTTACAGCATCTCTCACATTTCAGGGTAGCGTTCTCTGAAACCTTCATGCCTTTAAAACATTCTTTCTTAGCCCTACACAGTATATGAAGAAGCAGTCACCGTGATTTAAAGTGCTACGTTGGTCTAGCTGTGGTGTTGCTTCTGATGCACAACCACTTTGTTTGGGGAACACCAGAGAGATGAAGGTTGCAGAAGTTCTTTCTCTGAAATCTAACTGACATACAATTAGTGACTCTATTTAACTCTGTTAAATACTCTATATAAATGTTAGATGTTAATCGTTCTCATTTAAATTTATTTTAGGTAGGAGTTATTTGACAAATTAAGGGATCAGCTGGTTGCATCCCAACACAAGATCTATCAGCTTCATTTGATGTATTTTTAAATCATCTTTTCCCTTTCATAGAATTGCTTATAAACAGCTTATTGTCACTAGTCCTAAGTATACTTAGATAACACAGTCTTCAGAAAAGAAATTAAATCTTAACCAGAACATGGGAAGAGTCTTTGTTCTATAAACAGTAGCCCTGTCTTTCAGGGCTTGTGTCCTTTATCATTAGGAAACACATATACGAATCCTGCTTCTCATGAGAGAGATTTTTTCCCCTTCCACATACACAGCATTAATTCTGCTGTTGTAACTGTGCTGTGTACATTGGGCAGAGCTCTTTGATAACCATGTTTTAGATAAACAACTTTTTGATAAACTATCTTTAAGAATGCAGCTCTACTGAGGTATTAATTTCTGCATGTTCAGGAAAACAGGTTCAGGTAAATCAATTTTCATTAGTTAGCTCTACTAATTGAAAACATCTGCCTGCCAGTCATGTGTTATTTGCTGGTTTGCATCCCTGTGTATGCTCAGACTCAAAACTCCCCCTCTTCCATGGCTGCACAGGGCCCAAACCCTGCCAGACTGCGGTGGTTGTGCTGCAGCTGAGGGGAAGAGCAGGGCGAGCTCTTTCCAGCAGGCAGGTGCTGGCCTTTGTGTGCTGTGCAAGAGAGGGTGATCATGTTAGGACAGGGCAATAATAGGCTGACTGTTTGGCAGTGGTTGTGTACAGGAAGGACCAAAGTTTGTAGCCTGTGAATCAGCTGTACCGGAGCACAGCCAAAGGTTTAGGTGTGCTTGTATAGCTGTCCTGAGGGAGAAGATTGTCCTCTCTCTAAATTAATCCAGATCCCTTAGGTGAGATATGGTTTTTTGAACTTTATTTAGGAAATAGAAATGGATTGTAATACAATTCTCTTATCTCAGTGTGAGATACTGCACTCCTCTGTGCTAAGTATGCGTTAACAATTACCACAAAAAATCCATGACTATACAAGCCTTTATTTTATGACACTTCAATTTACTCTTTCAGTGGTTTCTCAGAGGCTTTCTTGCAGCCGGGTTTATCAGTGATCCATATCAGTACCCAATTATAGGATAAACTGTACAGGTTAGCCACACTGTAGTGTAATTTCCTTCTATTAGAGCATGTGGTAAACTGAACACGTGGAAGGACAGTGCTTTCAAATAAGTTAATTGTGTAGTAACCAATAATATGTGGGTACAGGACAATGGCTTTCTTGTGTCCCACAGCTAGTTTCGCTTCACTCAGAAAATTATTTCATCATTACTCATGAGTCAAAGTTCTAAGTGCACTGAAACCGAAATTGACAATCTTGAGGCTGTCATTAACTTATTTGTTCATGGTGCTAAACTGTCTGACTAGATCATAGCTAAAATCTGAGTTTACTGATCGCAATAGAATTCTAATTTTTATAAATAATGAAGCATTTGATTCAAACTTAGGCTCTGTCATTGCACATTACTGCCTACACTACATTTGAACTTGCACCCACCTGTAGTACTCAGTGCCACTTTGTTCAAGACGAGTGTAAGCATTCCCCAGTGCCTCGTCCCAAAGATTTATCAAATTCAAGTTATTTTTCACTAGATCTTCTTCCACTGGCATTAGTTCTTAAATAGAAGATTCTTTCATAAAACATGTAGTCTGATATTTTAAGAACTAGAATTGATTGCAAAAACTTTACATGAGCATTGAAAATTGTTTACGTGTTCTATGGGGTTACTGGCATGGCTAAGACCCAGTTGCCTCTGCTGCAGCAGAGCTTGGCAGCCACATTCAGCCATTTCTTCAACTGAAAAAAACAAATAAAATTGAAGGAGTGGAGAAAAGCGCAGTCTGACTGGCATATTCAAATGACAAATTTTAAGAAATCTCAGCATGAAGAATTTATAAAACTTGAGTCCAGTTGTGGACTCAGAGCTGTTTGACAGCTAACCTAGCATTACAGTAATAGTTACAGTCTGCTCATCTCAGGAACCTGGTCTTTTTCCTTCAGATACTGATTGATTTTGCGAAGTTTAACCATTCTTTCCAGGTGCTGTCTTTACTTGTAGCAGTTTTATGGCCACTTCTGTCCTGATCTTTTTGGCCTTCTGCCCCCAGCACACTCAAAATTATGTCCTGTCTGCCGTTTTAGAGGGGCAGGGTTCTGGATGGTTTCCCTTGGATGTGAGCACTTTTCACACAGCTGGTGAGAGCTCTGTGTCCTGTTTGATGTTGGAATAAGATGTGGTAATAAGATGAACGGTGCTGTACTTGACTGTTTCAGGAGATGGAGCCTTATTTGCCTTTAACTAGCCAGGCTGTGCGATTCTGCATCTCAGGAGCTACAGTGTTGTTCTGGGTAAGCATCTTTTTGTATCATCATTTTAACATATATCAGAGATGCTGGTCATTACTAATTGTCACATTAACACAAATTGATTTTAATCATGATGTTAACACATGGTTTTATTATTGTGAAGCAGATTTCATGCTGTTGTTTAAAGTGCACTTTAATTCTGATAATTTTTTTTTAAAAGACACTGGAAATATGTCGTTAATTAGTAATTTGATTGGACATTTTAGCATGGGGATAACTTTCTCTGTGACTTATTTGCTGTTAACAGACATACTGAAAAAGCTGTAGTAAAGGCAAACAAAAAAAAAGAATTCACAACAATGAATGCAGAGTGGACAGTTTAATCTAACTTGTCCTTTCCATCTCCTGCCTATACTCTTCTGCACTTCCTCAAATATTGGTATTAGATTGTTTGCTTTTCTTATGTTAACAAAATAGTTTTGTTGGCTTTAGTGTATATAATATAACAAAGTATTTTGCCTGTGTACTTTGCATTTCAGTGCTGCTCAACTCATACCCACAAAGAATAAAATTTTAAAAGTATAAAGCATGATGGTTTACATCTTGTTTTTAAAGCTGCATGCATATAGCTATAGTATATAGCTGTCCTAAGCTGCAAGTGTATTTCAAATCTCCCTCATTTCCTCAGGTGTCCCTGATCATAGCCAGCATGATAGCTGTGATTGTGTATCGCCTGGCAGTGTACGCTGCCTTCGCCAGCCTCATGGAGAACACTCAGACACTGGAGCCCATCAGCGGGTTACTGACCCCTCAGCTGGCAACCTCAGTCACAGCCTCCTGCCTCAATTTTGTCATCATCATGATACTGAATTTCTTCTATGAGAGAATAGCCATCTGGATTACTGATATGGGTAAGCAGGGGTACTTACTTGAAAGCAAAACTTTGAAGGAATCCTTGAAGGTTCCATTGAACACCATCAAGGTGTTCACTGCTGTTGTTCTCAGCTCAGGCACAGTGGGAGCTCTGTAGCTTGCAGTGGCTTGCAGCAATGACTGGGATGTATCCACAGCCACACTGAACATTTTCCCTCCATTTCAGTACTTCTCATAACCTAGTTTCTCTTCATACAATGCTTGCTTATATTAAAACTAGTCTACAGAGACAATCACAGACCTGAACACAGTTAAAAATAACCTTGTATTATATTAGAGTCACCAAGGCAAGATCAGACCGTCTTGAACTAGCAGTATTTCAATTAGAAATCCCGTAAATATATTTTAAAAAATAAATCACGGCCATCTTTACAAGAAAAAAAGACTAAATAATCATGACTCTTAGTCTGGGAAAAAAGATGGGATGTGATAATATATTTTCCATTTTTTTCTAAGCATTGTTTCCCTTAGCTCTGGCTGTACAGATTTGGAGTTACACAGATGGAAGGCAGAGGTTGAGCAGGATGAGAAGCTGTGCCCAAGATGTGTTATTGTGGCAGTAGCCATCGATAGCAGTAACCTTGCTCCAGAGCTGGAGGCCCAGAAAGAGTGACTACTTTTGTAGTGTATTTTATGTTTGACTTTTGCTTGCATGCTGGAAATATCCTTCCTGAGAGCGCTTTTAACGTATGTTTCTAATTTTATTTTATTTCATTTTCTTTGTCCTTAATGATTTAGAGTTAGAAATCCCTGCAAGTGTTTTTTATAAAGAAATAATTGCAGACTATATTCAGCTTGGGGAGGGGAGCTGAAAATATTAGGTTTGTGCAGTTATCATAAAAACAGTTGGTTGATCTTTTTTTGTGAGATCTTGCAAATCGAGTCAAGAATTGAAGGGTGTTTCTTGGAGTAACTTAAAGGGATGTTGCATTTGGTTTATTTTGATTTATCATGGGCCATCTCTTGTCTCTGAGGTCTGTATTGCTTCTCTCTCTTGGCCAAATCAAACCAAACTGAAACAGAACTAGTAATAACTAAAATTGCCCCTAACAAACACAGAAACAAACAGAAAATCATAGTTTTTTAAATCTTTCTTTCTTGAGGAGCGAGAATTATAAGCGTGAAGGCTCAGCAGTGTTATTTTGCTAGCTTGCAAGTGTGGACGGTTGATGTCTCAAGTGTCAGCACTCCCTGGGATTATGGGTTACAGGGGGAACAGAACAGTTCCCTGGTGTGGCTGGGACTGCTGCCCTCCTCGGGCGGCTGAGGCGGCTGCACCTGGTCTGGGCTGTCAGGAGTGTCTGCCTAGACTTCATTCACTCTTGAACTCTTTGAAATGGTTAGGCCAGAGTTGGTGTTCAGACAAGCAGGTATAACTTGCTTCTGATGCTCTGAACGTTGTATGCCTGACAGCAATGTTTTAATAGCTCACTGAAAATAAAAAAATATTTAGGGAGCTGCAGCCTAGGCAGACTGCCTCACTTGAGTGCTGCCTCCTCTGTCCTACACACCAGTGTCAGGTTCCCAGTAAATACCTCGTGTTCTTCTGGCATGCAAGCTTACACCAAGTTTGGAAACATCGGTTTATTCGGATATATAAAACAACTTTATGATAAGGCAGATGAGTTCAACACACCTCCCAGGTTCAGAGGGACTTGAATGTTTGCAATGTATTTTCTTATGCTGCTTCCCATCTTGAATTGATTATATGTTATCATTTAACAGGACATTTGACAATTCTATGCTTGAGGCTTCCTGCTGCCTTTAAAAATATCAGTGTGATAGACAATGAGCAGCAAAAGGCAGCAAAATCCTAAGCAAAGATTTGGTGAGGTTCAGTACCTTCAGGATGCCTGTACTCTCCCCTATTCTTCTGCCCATTATGAGCCTCATCTTTCAGAGGCCATCCAGTTTCTGCTGATTGTAATGATATGCACATACAGCATGTTGGGAAAAAATATTGTAACATACTTCGCTACCACAAAGAAAAAGAATAATCAATAATCATGTGTGTTGCTAACCATGAAACCTTCATACTACAGGACATCCTGCTAGTTACTGTTTGAGATTCATCTTGGATCTCCTAAAATAGTGTAATGTTTGGGGATGGACAAGTGCTAATGGACAGTACAAAGACGGGGAAATTAAATTTTATAGAAGTTTTAAATATTAATTTATTTTGCCTACCCTCTTCAAACACTGTATTGTAGGGAAAGGGTAGGATGTCTGAGAGCAGGAGCTCCATCTGCTGAAATGTTTGTAGGTGTTCTTCTTTTCTGTTTTTTTTCCTTTAAGGTCACTGTGCATGGTGGATATTTGTGAACCTGTATCCTTTTAAAGGGAATAAAGGAACATAAAATTATTGTTTTCTGTTTTCACAGAGATCCCCAGAACTCATATGGAGTATGAGAACAGGCTCACTATGAAAATGTTTTTGTTCCAGTTTGTCAACTACTATTCATCCTGCTTCTATGTGGCCTTCTTCAAAGGAAAGTTTGTTGGTTACCCAGGGGACTACACATACATGTTTAGTCGCTGGCGAAATGAAGAGGTAAGACTTTTAATTAAGGTGGATTGTTCCCTTCAACCTGCACAGTCGTAAATTTCCAACTGCAGGCCTGGTCTGAACTGAGCTGGACCTCAGCTGGCTATCCTGATGCTGGGGCTGCCAATGACTCTTCCTGCTGTTGTCAGTCAGGGAAATACCAGCAGTGAAAATATGTCAGTCACAAGAGTGGAAAATCATAAAGCTTTTCTTGGTCCCAGTTCTCCTGAAATACCAGTGGGTCTCACCAGGGGTCTTAAAAAAAAAGTCTGGTGCTGAGAGCTCACTGAGTGCAAAAGATCCACCTTGCTGGGGCTGAGGGGTGTGTGCTACGTGCAGGTCCTGCTCAAGCATCTCTGAATTACTGTGTCTTCAAATGGTCATTACATTTTGGTGTGTGTTTTGTCTCACACTTGAAACACTGAAAGCCCTTCTCTAACAGCCTTCCTGAGAGGGTGTCTTAGCTGGCAGTTCATGTGGAAATTAAGTATTGTCCTTACAAGTTTTAAGATCTCCTTTCTTGCATTTATACAGCAGCAGAATATAGTTTATCTGGGTGATTCCCATTATTCATGTCCATTAACACCACGTTTGTCTCACCAGTGCGATCCTGCAGGCTGTTTGATAGAACTGACAACACAGCTCACCATAGTCATGGCTGGCAAACAGATCTGGGGAAATATCCAAGAGGCTATTGTTCCGTAAGTTCTCTCTGACACTGAGATGCCCATCTTATAGCCAGAGGGAGTTCTTGGAAGGAGTGATTGCTTTATGAGGAAGATAAGAATTCTGTAAATTAAGCACAAATTCTGACACGTAGACTCATTTCGTAGAGGCTTTCAACCTCTTTTGTGAAAGCCATGCTTGTAAAAGCATGTTGTTTTAAGGAGCTTGCTCAGAGAAGGGGAGACTTCACAGAATATTCTGAGTTGGAAGGGATCCACGAGGATCGAGTCCAGCTCTTAAGTGCATGGCCCATACAGGGACTGAACACACAAGCTTAGTGTTATTAGCACCATGCTCTAACCAAATGAGTCAATCTGATCTGCTTCTCTCATTGTTAAAACTTCTTTCTGCATATACAGCTGGATTTGTAACTGGTGGGGTCGTCGGAAAGCCAGAAATAATCCCGAAAATTTATACAGCCGCTGGGAGCAAGACCATGATCTGCAGACATTTGGAGCCTTAGGCCTGTTCTATGAATATTTAGAAATGGGTAAGTTTAACATTACACATTTGGAATTGAGGGCAGGACACCTTGTACTGACACTTTCAAAAGAACATTTTCTCGATTAATTGTTGTGAGTTGGTGCTACCACTTTCATCTGCATAACGATGGACGATTAACTGCTGGAAATAATTAAATAGGTCAGCCCAATTTAAAAAAAGCTGTCTTTGCATCTTGAACTGCTGGGAATTTCACAGAAACACTGCAAAGACTATCTGTTTTCCTCATCTGAATGGGGAACATTATTCTCAGTGCAGCCAGCTGCCTCGGTGTCTGTTCTTTTCCTGTTCCAAAGCATATTCTTAGCTGACGTCAATGGAAATTTTAAGTATGGGATGAGTGCCAAATATGCTGTAAGGATGGGTACTGCAGACATGAGATCTACAAACTGGCTAGAGGAGAATCCCTTCAGATTTGTCTTGCACTGATCAGTGCTTCCGTTCAGACCAGCAGAGGGAGTGTGGGCAAGGGAATATGGGTTTTCAAAGGTAACATGAACATGTCAGCATCTAGCAGTAGTTTACAAAGCCTGAGAAACTGAAACTAAAACTGAAGCCAAGTTAAATCTAAAGGACACTTTAAAGAAGTTAATGTTTGGCTATTACAAGGATATATGTTTTTGAAAAATGAACCTTTGTATTGTATAATTTCTGCAGAAATTGTTTTAAGTGTTCTAGAGATGTGTAGAGTTATTATCATTTAATTAACTTGATACCGGGCTGTGGTCTTGTGAAATTAATACACTCAGAACAATCACTGTTGGCAGCCATGTCCTTGCTCTTCCAGAATCAGAACTGAACCACTATGCTCCAGCATTGTCCCAGGGCTGCTAAGCTAGTTGGAATTTTGTTGCCTGTCTAAGGTGAAAAATTTACCACTGAAATCATGGAAGAGCAAATGACTGGTGTATGGCAATTTATTTTTATACACTACCGAAATCAGACAAAATGTTCTATTTCCTTTATTTGAAATATAGTGGCAGTATTGGCTGTGCACTGAGGGTTACCACATTCTATACTGAGATACTTAATTTTGGTAACAACTGAAAGGTTCATTTGTATAAATTATTTGCAGTTCTTAAACTAATGCTAAGACTCCCCTATTGCATATAGAACTATTGCATATAGAATTGGTATGAATGTTTTGATTGAATCAGTAACAATAGCTGGAGGTAAGGTTGTGAGGAGTGTAGTTGATAAGTAAAAGAACAACAAGATTGTTCTGTACAAACTGGAGGAGAAGAAAACTGGCCTAATAATAATTGAGAAATTTGATGGATGAATACATCCCTGTTACCCTACAGTTACACACCATTCATATGAGAGCTGCAGCACCCTGAAAGGATTGGTATCCAGCACTGCTGGCAGCAGCATTTCACAGGACCCAAACGCCCATTCCTATGGGTGCTGCTGAATGGCAGCCTGAAGGGACTGGAGAAGTCTTGGTGTTGGGGCTGATTGTCACTTAGCTCAGGCCAGGGCTGAAGATGACTTGTGCAGCCTGACAGAAGTTTGCCATTTGACTGCTAGTGGTAGACCCTCATCACTCTGAGGATACTTTTGTAAGGCAGATTTTGACACTATTTTTTTCTCCTTGCAGTCATTCAGTTTGGATTCATTACTCTCTTTGTGGCATCCTTTCCCCTGGCTCCCCTTCTTGCTCTGATGAATAATATCCTGGAGATTCGAGTAGACTCCTGGAAATTAACCACTCAGTACAGAAGACCTGTGGCTGCAAAAGCACATAGTATAGGAGTGTGGCAGGAAATCCTGAATGGCATGGCCATCCTGTCTGTTGTCACTAATGTAAGTATGTTAACTGTGCTACAGCAGCACTGATTCTTCCATGGACTCACAATATGAAGCATTAAAAAACAAACAATGCTTTTTCTCCTTCATCAACACTGCATCATGTTAGCCTACATGGTTAGATATCATCAAACCATTTAAGTGGTTTGGCTTGTCTGTGTGTTGACAGTGTGCAGCTCCCGATCCACATTTTATTGGCCATAATCTTTCATTCAGTTGTGTGTGTTTTCCAGCCTTTTGGAATGGCATAAGCCAGTATGAAGCTTAGTCTGATGAAGCACACTGATTGCCCAGAGGGAACTGTAGGGGATAGGAAAGGTGGATGAATTCTGTGGGTCAGATGTACTTTTGTCCTTGTCGCTGTGAGGCCTGTTCTGTGGGAATTCTGCTCATTCAGCTGCTTCTGGAAGCCCCTGTGGGAGCAGTGGCTCCAAATATTTTGTATAAACTGGTAACTAAATGCTATGCCAGTATTCCATCAGAAGCATGCTGTAAAGTACACTACTGAGCAAGAGAGATGCCTCTTTTTAGTGTGTCTTAGGCAACAAACCCACTTGCAGGTACTGCCAAAGTAGCAAGATACCTCAGCACCTAAAGTATCTCAAGTTTCCAGGCAAAATGTGCTGAGGCTGCAGTCAGCATCTTTTACCAAGGTGAAGTACCCTCATCATGCTTCTCACCCTTTCTTAGAAGATTCTGGGTAATGGCAGTCACAGAACCACAACCCCTTTATAAATCTGCTCACAAATTCTATGTGGCACTTTCTTAATTTCTTTTTCCAATTTCTTTTCAGGCTTTTATTGTTGCATTCACATCAGATATGATCCCTCGTTTAGTGTACTACTATGCTTATTCTGAAAATGAAGGCTCACCTATGTCTGGATACATAAACAACAGTTTGTCAGTGTTTCAAATCTCAGATTTTCCTGAGGGAAATGAACCTAAAGAGAATCCAGAAAACTTTGTCATATGCAGGTTGGTGTAATAATAAATATTGTATCACTTTGTTTAGAATGCAGCATAAAAAACCAACACAGATCTAAGTAGTCCATTAGAAAATAAATTGTGTCATTCTCATTCTAAAGTGTGAGAGATAATATTTAAGCTATTAACAAGGTAATGTTGAGATGGTAAGAGATCAAGCCAATAACAAAAAAAATCACCTCAAAAAAAGAATCACCACTAAGAGTCTCATTGCTAACGTGGATTTTGCTTTTTCTTCATTGGATTTTTTGTTTACTTAATTACACTATTGATTTTTGAGTGAGGAAGGACATTTATATCCCAAAAATTGCCAACTTCAGCCTCTATTTTCAAAGGTTTTTAGGCTGCATAAGTGGACAAGGAAGCAGATTAAAGGGGATGTTTAGATTCCAAAGCTGAAAATGAGATATGGTATTTAAAATCAATCCTTATTTTGCTTGATCAGACCAAGAACTAGAACTATCCTGCTTTCATTTAAGAAGTAGTTCTTTCTTGCTAGCAGAAGTATTGGAGATTCTAGAATAATTGCAAAACAGTTTTGGAAATGGTAAAAGAAAAGTATTGATTTGATGACAAAAATCTCAAAGCAAGCAAAAAAACCCCAAACCAATCACCTCAGCACTTTTGAAAACAGCTGCCTTTGTTTGGTTGTGAAGAACACGTACTCAAGTCTGTCCTTTCATGAAACCCTGCATCTGTCTGGTCCGTAATCTGTTCATGTCTCTCACGTTTATTCAATACCTGTCCATTACCCTGTGATACATCCCATCACTCTGTGCTGTGTTATTTGATCATTGCCTGAAAAACAAGTCACCTGTGTGCCAAATTTCATGTCACACATCCTCATCTCTGTTGCTGTGAATGTGAGGGTGTTGAAGCAAACACAACGATAGAAACAAATTGAGAGGCAACCTTTCTCTGCAAAAGGAAACAGACCATTTAAAAGAAGGAAAGGTTCCCTAAGTGACAGCTGCACTTGCTTGTAAGTGTCACTAAGCTTGTAGTCCATCCCAGGCTGACTGTGACATTTCACCTTTGCATGTTTGTGATTCCAACAGGTACAGAGACTATCGATACCCTCCAGATCATGAGAGGAAATACTTACACACTATGCAGTTCTGGCACATTCTTGCTGCAAAGCTGGCCTTTATAATTATTATGGAGGTATGTTCCCTACAAAGCTTCCTGCTGAAATTGGCACCTTGTGATTCTCTAGATAGTGACTATGTTACAGAAAATAGAATTGCAGAGAGTATAAAATAATTTGTTCCCTAGGTAATACCAAGTACTCCTGTCCTAAATGATTGCTGTTACTGGGCCTTTTAACTTCAGTGAGCTGACCTCAGAGTAGGAACAGTGAAGGCAGCTGAGGAGACTGGTAATATTGATCAAAATAATCAGCAAAATAAAAAAGGTCTTTATGCCAGTGGAAGAGATGAAAACCACCAGGACTAGCACTTCCACTCCTGTTGCTTTCATTAAAGAGCTGTGTGTGAGATGACTGTATTCAAAACCCAGACAACAATTTGCAGTGATGTATATTGGTTAAAAACAGCTAAATCAATAGTTTGGGTAACTGACACCTCAGTGTTAAGCCGCTGCTTTTCAAGTTATGAAGGGAAAAGTGAGATAAAGTGCTCTTCTCATCACTTTTCCTGCTGTGTTTTATCAGCTCTCAATAGCTAAGTGTTATCAGCACAGCTGTGTGAACTTTCTAACAAACCATACAGAGTTAAAAAGTGATGGTTGAGATTCAGGCCCTGTAAGTCATTAATGGTTTGGAATTAAAATTTCTGCATAAGAGGATGTGTTTTAATCGTCATGCACATCTTAGATACACATTAATTTGGTATGTATTGTTCCAGGACAGCCAAATGAAATGTATTCTATTTGTGGTCAAAAAGTGACCTGTTTGGTGTCAGATAAAACAAGAGGTGTTTCATTTGGTAATGAGTTGTTACTTTTTTTTTTTTTTTTCCTTAGCATGTTGTATTCATCGTCAAATTCTTTGTAGCATGGATGATTCCTGATGTTCCTTCAGATGTGAAAGCCAAAATAAAACGTGAAAAGTATTTAACACAAAAAATCCTACATGAATATGAACTTGAAAAACTGAGGGAGAGACTTCAGTGCCAAGGTGATAAACAAGCCACAGAAAAAGAGTTCATCGCCACGGAAGGGAGAATGGAGCTATCCAGAGCAATGTAGCCAAAAATCCAACTGTTTGGGATTTAGCTCGCTTTAACTTTTTTTATCTGTGGTTTGCTCAGTATGCATCATGTTGAAAGCTCTAGGAGAGTTCAACCTTTCTCTTTCAGTCCAAAGATTTTAGACTTTTCTTTAAAAGTTGTACTGAGTTTTCAAGGTTTAGGAAATCTACTTAACTGTATGATTTTGGCACTGTCTTTTATTTACCCATGACTTTGAATTGTAAATGTAATCTTGTAATCCTAGAATTTGGCCTCCTGGTATAGAGACTGTTAACCTCAAAGGGCTCACAGGACATGATAAGGTCATTTACCACCAAGCCCTCTCCCTGTTGCTAATTGCAACGTTCCAGGCTGTATCCCAGCTGATGGAAAAGGATATCACAGAGGACCACTGCTGTGGAAAATGCTGAGAATTATTATTTTTATTATGTGATCATTTAAATAGAACACTCCTGGTGCAAGGGTTAAGGTTTGGGGTTTTTTTTATATTCACTATGTCTTATAAAACATTGGTTTGAACTTCTACATTTTGTAGAAGGAATTGATTTTTAAAGATACGTTGGCTTAATTCCACTTGGAATTATTTATAGGCACAGAACTCAGTTAATATATACTAGTGAAGGAAAAAAAAGCCATAATTTATTTTCATAAAGATACAATTTACTGAAGAGTTTGCTCTTTAAATGCAGATATTGTGGAATTACCTAATTGCAGTGGGTTTTGAAAAGATGTATACAATTTGGAGAATAACAGTTATTTAATTCCTCATTCTCAAAAACTGCCATTGAAAGATTATGTTTGGCATTGGTTTTGGCCAAAGCTGCTTGTTTATTTATTTCTTTGTTTGGATTCTCAGCGAATTCCAGCAAAGGGCTAAAGCTTTGTGTCTGTCCTTGATGCATGCTATGGAGTGTGCCTGCTCTTCATGGCAGTGGATTGGGAGCTGGACCACCATCCCAATTGTTCTAGCTGAATGGTTTGGTCTTGGATTTTTATCCAAAAGATTTTAAGCATGCTGAATAATCTATGTTTATGCTGTTATTGGCCTTATACATAGTAGCCTGAGGCTTGGGTTTTGTATTTTTTTTCCTTTTGAATCTTTGGGAAGGATTTTTTTTCTGTTTTGTTAGGTGGCTTTTTTACCAAGTTACTGAGTTTATAAATATATAATAACTATTTGTGCAAAGTAGATTTCAGCTGTTTAAGAATGTGCCCTCATTTTCTAGTTTGAAGCAGGTAGGCATTTTTATGATTTTGCTCTATATTTAAAACATATCAATGCTTCCATGCTTAGTGCCTTGTTTCTTTGCATTTAGCAAAAGGTGTGAAAATGGTCTCTGCAGGACAGTGCCTATTTCCAAAATGTGCTTGCAGGCATCAGGATACTGTGAACCTGCAGACAGAGCTGTTCAATGTTACCGAACCATGCCTGCCTTGGCACGCTTCTGTTTCAGTGCCATGTGGACTGTTCAAGAGGAGTTCATGCCTAGACTGCAGATTGTCGTAACACCAGATTATTGAGTTCTCCCATGCTGAATACACAAGGTAGACAAGATTAGAAATTTTTGCTCTATTTGCACTTTGAAAGTTATACTTCCATGCAAGTATACACATAAAAATTGAGATTTGTATTCCATATCAGCTGAATGATGTACTGTTTACTAGTACCACAACTTAGGGTATTTTGTTTTAGCAGACTTCACCTGTGTCTTGGAGTACTTGGCGAGTAACCTTAATGTTGTAACAGTTCTAAATCAATGTCCTGAGTGGAGCTGTTGTTATTAGCAAAAGGATTAATATTAAAGTGCCTACCTCGAGCACACATCACATGGTTTGGCTGCCAGTCAAGGAGTTGGTGCAGATGTACATTTCTCGTTACTGTAAGTTATTCACCTTCATTCTCTAAGGTTGCTTGATCAATCAAGCATGTTGGCAATTCATGTTCATGATGAACTGATCATATTCTTGAATATTCAGATATATTTGAAGTAATGGATCTATTGGAGGAATACATGTGTAAATAAATTAGCTCTGCTGCTTAATGTGTAAGCCAAAGAAGAGTATTAGCCATCAGTTGTAATCACATATCAAACACCACAATTTGCACAATGAAAGCACTGTGCTGCATCTTGCATGTATACTGTTAATTAAACTGCTTAATTTACATGTCGTGGGTTTGTTACTGTTTGCAGTTCAAACAGTTGCTTCAAACAGAAAGGTGATGAGATGCAAAAGGATATTTCTGTGCAAAATGTACAACCTGATTGAAGCTGGAAAAAGATTTGGAAATTCAGTGTTAGATGCACTATTTCTGCTTGTGAAAGATTAGTTTCTTCAAGTTATAAAGTGTCCTAATATCCTGCCCTTGAAAAGATATCAGCAAAATAGGTGTGTTGTGAATGAACAATGCTATTTAAAAGCAAGATGGAGGAAAATAAGGAAATATATTTTTTTGGGATGCAGCATTGATATGCAGAAGCCCTGCATGCAGACCCTGAATTTGAATTGATATTTTGACTCCTACTTTGTGCTTCTTTCAAACTTATTTTTTAAGATCACTTGCTATTTAATGCAGTACAAACAGATGTTTTGTATATGTTGTATCATACAATAGAAAGTGGGAAAACCCCTGGGATTAGCTTATTTAGAAAGAAGTATGTATGTATCTTAAAAATATGTCATTATACTTCATAGCTTTACTTCGTATACAGAAACTGTTGAAAAGAGAATCTGTTGTCATATTAAAAGATAATATCACATCACAAAATTAGTCTTAACACCTTCTTACATAATAGTTTGCCTTTACTTGCCATTAAGCAGTATTTTGACTAAAGGTGTCAGTATGGTTGTGTTTATAATGGTTCATATAAGTTTCCTGAAGCATTCTTGAAATGTGACAAAAGTAAAGAAGGCCTGGTCAGTTTGGAGATGTGCTGATTCTTACTGTTGGAATATTTCTTTTTGATGCAATTCAGTATCTAAAAGTGTCCTTTAACCAAAGTGAAGAAGGTTATATGTTGCAATTACTGTAATTTCAGCAACAGTAGATTGCCTCCTTAGACTTAGGTAGACAAAACAAAGTTGACCTTTCAGGTGTAATACAATCAGGGATTTTTTTTTTGCAATTAAAATTTAGGTGTTTTACCTTGGGAAGATTTAGTGTGGTATGTTCTAAGCAAAGGACTGCAAAAGAAGAATGCTACTATGAGACACTATACTGTTTTTTCTAGAATTTTTTTTTACTATGCTTTTACTTTTTTATGTAATGTTCTCAGTTTGAGGCAACAGAATGGAGTGAAAATAGATGGACTTTCTGACTATTCTACATGTACCAATTGTTTGACTTGTACTGTTATGTAATCCGAGTGGTGTTTTTGTCTGCTAAGTATGTTGCTGGTATATATGATACACTAATGTCAGAATAAATTTTTTAAACATTCTGCTAACATTTAATATGCACATGTAAAAGGATCTAAATCTAGCAAATAAAGCTGTGTTCATTTTTAAGGTGCTGTCAACTTGTGTGTGAAAATTCCAACAGTTCAGAGAGGAGTTGAAGTACTAGAAGTCAAATGCCTGGAGAGCCTCCTGGAGAAAAGTATTCGTAAAGATTGCTGCAACTCATGTATGTTATGTTGATACAGATCCATTTTCAGCCAGGCTGCTTTTGCCTGTATTGTCTGGATACAGTTTTTATTCCTGCAATGCCAGGACCTGAGGTGACTTCTCAAGTTCTCAGTCACACATACAGTTTCCACACGCAGCACAAGTGGTTCACATACATGCACTTTAAATAGCTTTGAGTACTGGAAAAGATGGCAGGGCTGAAGCTTTCCCAAGGGGCTGGTAAAGTCTTACTATACATGTTTTAATCTTTCCTAAAACTCACTTCTGGGACCAGTGACGTGTTTTGGATTAAATCATAGGGAATCTGGGTTGAAGTTCATGACTTGCTCTCAATAGATGTTTTTATCTCAGCGTGTCACCTCTCCTGTTGTACCACCTTGTCAGAACTCTGGGAACAGAGTCACCTGCCAGGCTTGGCAGGTCATTTCTTTTGTAACTTTGAAATTGTAAACTTAAGACACATGCAATTTACGCAAATTAAGGAAAAGTATGAGATGAATAAAAGATTCTTCTCTATTAATAAAGGAGAGAAGAAAAAAAGACCAAAACAAGCAAGGTGTAATTATATACTATGGTACCACACTGTGCTCATTACTGAGGTGAGACAGGATACTTACTTAAGTTCCAAAATTAAAACTAAAGCATTAAAATGGAGAAGAAATTGGTAGCAAAGAAAAGAGAGGAGGGAGAAGAAAAAAGATGAAGGAAGGTGCTGTTGCTATGCAGCATATAGGGGATAGTTATGAATTAAGTTGGGAGTTCTCAGGTGCATTCAATCTTTGCTCTTGGAGGTTAAACCTTGCATCCACCAAAGCCTGTGGGAAATGGGTAATTTAAATTTAAAGTTTAATTGGGGTTACAATGTCATCCAAAGCCAATGGTATTTTATAAAAAAGAGTAGCATGGCAGCTTGTGAGAAGACATTCACAAATTCTGGTACAGTCCTGGCTCTCTGCATGCTTAGAATTGTAGCTAACCTTCAAAAGTCTTAATTCCTTCATTAAACTTGTGCAGTAAATGAAGAGATGCACCAAAATCCAGTGGTTCTACTTTCTGAATCAGAAAAATAGGTAAGTCATCTATATCATCTACCCAGAGTAAAGAGTCTTTCTAAAAATAAGTCCGTGTTTATTCTATACAAAGAAAAAAAATTATAAGGAGCACTGAAATAGAAGACATTTTTCCAACATTTGCATCTCAAGTGGTGTAAAATACATTGTGTTACAGGAGTAGAAAAATAAGTAACCCATTCACCAGTGGATTAGTGGGAAAGAACAGCAAGATGTGGGAGAAACAATATGCCAGCATGCAATGTCTGCAATTTGTTTGAGATGTGTCGGCTCTGAAACAAATAAAATCTTGTCTAATATTCCTAGAAATGTTCAAAATTAATAGTAAATCAGTGTTACTGAAAATACTGTCTTAAATGTTTAGGACACACTGCTGGGAGACACAGCGGAGGGGTCAGGGGTCCTAACACCTGGTTGTGTCAAAGAGATTGTATCCAGAGAGTAAAGGGAGCCCTCACAAAGGACTTACTTAAAAAATCTTCCTTCCCTAAACAGATGGAAAGAAGGGGGGAAAAAGGATGATCATTACCATATGACGGATAACAAAATTATTTCCAGACTATCTGAATTCCTGTGTAACCTCATTAAGCCACAGCTACTTTTTCTTGTCTGTTTGCCATGTTAAGGGTGGTCACAATTCTTGCCTTGGCATCCTTAAAAAGGAGTAGCTAAATTAAATCTCACTCTGGTTTTAAATAATCAGTTGTCTTAACACAACACTTATATCATTCAGATGCAACTCAGGAAGGTTTTTTTAAGCAAGTACTGAGAAATCTGCTGGGAGATGATGAGTAGGATGTGAAATTCACCAGCCATATCAGTTTTTGGAAGGTGCATACGCACATTCCCCTGCAATAATTAGTGACTATGCTTTCTCAGTCAGAAATGAGTCAGTCTGAAACATTTGATAAAGGTAGGATTCTTTTGAATTATTCTTTCAATTTCTCACCAAAACAGTGCTGTTAGCTTGTCAGAAATATTTGTATTTAAATATTCACTGACCTCAGTTGGCCCTTGGATGTTCAAAGCATCCAACACTATTCAGCATTTCAGTTTTGGTGCTGAAAGGTGCAGAGGCCATAGTAACTGCTTCTGCTCATCAGGAGGCATTAAATAAATGAGCCTTGTTGTTATGTTGGCCCTTCCTGAACCGCAGTAGGTTTGAAACTCTTGATGTTGTGGGTCTGTCTGGCCCACACCATCCTCAGCAAGGAAAAACTGCAAAGGTAGAAAAGCTCTGGCTCAGATGGCTGCTAGATCCTTGCATCTCCCATGCTGGTGACTTTTACTTATTCTTCTCAGCTAGTGCTTGGTGAAATGTGATACAAATAGGGCTGGAATGTTCCAGCACTTCATGCTCAATAGGTCTTTTAATAGGTTTTTCAAAATAGAATAAAAATACTCCAGACAGAAGGTTTGAGCAGGGAAAACTGATAGGGAGGCTGTATTCCCTGCCATGTTACCTGTTCACAACAGACAGTTTTGCTGTCAGATTATCTCAAATAAACATTTCTGCTGACAGTAGCCCATTACTAGTGCCAGCAAACAATAATGCTGAAGGTAAGCCTCTTCTCTGGTCATGGTGTCTATATATTATTCTTCGGATAAAATTCTGACTGTCTAGTCTGCTGTAAATTGTACTGTTATTTTCAGATGTGGCCAAGATTTCAACATCCCTGTAACAAAGATCCAGGTAAAAAACCAAATAGTTGAAATGGATGGGCCAAGAGATTTATCTACAGCTCACCACATAATAGCAATGTTAATTTTAAGGTATCTGGAGTTCATGCTGCTCTAAGCAAGCCACTTGTGCATTGCAATCAGGAAGGATTCCCTGCTTTCCCCTTTCACCTAGGATTACTTGCCTCTGTGTCAATGACAGCTTTTTAGCTTCCTCAGAAGCAGCACAGGAGACAATGTGGCAGAAAAGTCTCACATTCTGAGTAAGGGAAAAAGATCCTATGTGTTTAATGGTAAGAAATAACTTTCTCACTGCTTTTTCATTGGGTTTTTGTTTGCATTTATGTAGAAATAACAAATGGTTCTGTGGCTGCAACCCGCCTGTCACAATGACTCATGTTTTAATCAGAATATGCCACAGTATATTGAGTCACCAGGTACCAACATCCAACTTTTTCATCAACTGGAAGTACTCTCTGTGAGACTGGTAAAAAGATGATGATCTAGTTAATGGGGTCACTGCTGTGATTAGAACTGAGGGAGGTGACATGGGTAGAGGAAATCAAGGCAGAAAAAGAGCCTGCTTCATGCTTTTGCAGGAAGTTCAAAGTGCTGGGGTTATATGCTGAACGTGTGGAGGGAACTGAAAATAGGAAAGAACTATGAAGTCTTTATTAATTGCTTTATCTTCAGAAGGAGGAAGGTGAATAAACAGAAGTGTGAGGCCTCATGAACCCGAGAAGACAGAAAAGCTGAGTCACCAGACAGGCTTGAAGGCAGCACTTGCAGAGAAATTTTTAATCTTCAGGTGTGTAGAAGAAGCCTATAAATGTAAATTCTAGTCTGTCAGCAGGTCTCCCCTGCCTGGGAGAGGGGAGCCAGTTGTAATAGTAGTTAATGCAGGAACTGTAAGGGGGCATCTGAGGTGTCGATTCTGTTGAGAAAGGAAAAGCAGGGTTTTCTTTGCTTTTGCACCTGAAAGAAATTAACTGGGAAGATGTCCTTTGGAGTGTTTGCTTCATTTTCAGTGCTGGACAAACTCTGCTTCAAGTGTCTACCCAGACTAACCAGACACTTCACGGTGCACAGAGCAGCTCCTCCCCTTTCTCCTGTGCACACACCACTCATCCCTGATTGTCACGTATCTGTCATTGCAGGGACCAAGTTCATTCCTTGGGCACAGTCACAGGAGAAAGGCCTTTCCACAGAGCTTAGGTATCTGATGAGGATGGGGCAAATGCTGAGCAAGACAACTTCAGTTTCTGTTGTGGTGAGAACAAATACACTTCCTATAAGGCTACATTGGTAAGCTACATTATGCAATAAATGCCAATTATTTGTTGCATATTTGGCACAGAAATGCACAAAATTTACAGTCATTCTGAAACTTTGTAATTAAGCCTCTAACCTGAAAAGGAGTTGATAATGTTTAGCATAAGAAGAGAGTGGTATCAGATCATTGTCTTTGGAGAGCATGTTCTTTGTTGCATTTTAAAGCATGCTGGAACAGCAGCTTGGCCTGGAGGTGATCTGAAAGGGCCAACCCAAAGCAGTAGATAGGAATTTCTCTGTTGATTTTAATGTCTTTGATCAGACCACAGTGATTTGTCAGTAAAATGTCAAACACTTAAAATAATGAAGACAGTCCCACCATAAATCTGTTGTCAGAACGGGCAATAATGGTACAGGCAAGATCACAAGATGTTCATCTTAACTGTAAGGCAGAGACGAGACATCTGTCACAGTGGCAACATTATGCTTTATGGCTCTGCACTGGATGAAAAACAGAGGCAGATTTTGGTGGAAATGCAGGTAGCATCTTGGACACTGTTCGCAGGACTCTCCTTCCAGGGACTTTTTCTCCATCCCATCTGTGGGGCTGACTGAACATCTCTCTTATTTGGGTTTCTTCCTCTGGGGGAAATGCTGGAATTCAGAGCAGGATTTTCCCTTGCAGCCTGGTCCTAGCTAAAACCTTTCCTTTCTGATTGCCATTCAAGCCAGCTGCACTGTCTTTTGACATGTTTTGTGCAAGATCACCATATTTCTTACTCCAGTAACACCTGTTTTGTGCATGTGGCAGTGTGGGTCACTATCTGGCCCTGATACATCACTGGAACCCTTGAGGCTGTTAGACAGTGATGGGTCATGATTTGCCTCCCCATGTGGACAATGAGTGCCCTTGACCAATTTCTTCCAACCCAAACTATTCCAGGATGTTACAAAATCCATAGAAAGGCCACATCATCTTTGCAAGACAGGATTATACCATACATGTAGGAAACATACTGACACTCATATTCTGGACTCCAAATTTGGGCAGCTACATGGGTCATGTAAAATGGCTTCAAGACTGCAATAGTCAACTTCCAACCCTGAATAATCTATTCTTTCAAATGCAACAAGGTAGGAAATGAACAAAGCTGGCAGAAAACCTAAAACCTTGACAAAAAATTATGCTTTCAGATTTTTTTTAAATTGTTCTCTGTCAAGATTTGTTTCTTTTATGGCTTTAATATATCCCAAGCAATATAAAAAATCCCAGTGAAGAGAGTTAGCACATTTTGACCCACCATTTCTGCAAATGAAACCATTCCCTTAGTTTTATTTCCTGGGTGTTAACAAAATTTTTCTAAAGTATGATTTTTCATTAAAAACAAACATCTATATCAACAGATTTTAAACTGAAAAAGCTTTAAATCATGGAAAATTTTCTAAGTGGTTATTAAGTATTAAGTTTGGGGAATATTTTAAAATATTAAGAATGAAAGTTTTCCTTATTTTTTGTTGTCATCAAAGGCAAAAAGTTTATTACTTCTTGCAATTCTAAGTCTTTCATCTTGTTCTGCAAGATTGAGTTATCAGTTACCACACTCAAGTTGCACTCCAGATATTTGCATGTGTGAGTTGTGTGACCATAGTATCAGACAGATAATATTGTGCACATAGTCATTTTATAATATATATTTTAATATAATATAATTAATATAATATAACGTGGCCTATTCATATTACCTGGAGAATAAAACTCAGACTAATTGATAAATAAAAATCCTGAGAAATACCAGGTATTTGAATACTATCAAGAAGGAGAAGTTACTGCTCATGCTCAGTTTGCTCAGTCTTCCCTCCCAATGCACAAAGAACTTCTGAACCTGATTAGTCTACTAACAAAAGAGCAGCTACTAACAAAAAAATGGAGGTACACTTTGGTCAAGCATTTATTATGGGTATTAGCAAGGATTAAAAGAAGGAAAAGCATGGAGAAGAAGGTGATACAGCTGACCTGCATCCCACTTGTGCTCAGAGAGGGACATTCCTTCAAATTCTGGGATCTGTAAACTGCTTGTTATCTTACTGCAGGGAAATGGGGTAGATGAAACATGCATTATTTTGAAAAAACAGTAATATATATGTGAAACAGAAGTTGCCTTCAGTGTCCCTCAAAAAGCTTAGTGAGTGTCTACTCTCAGGCTGATAATCTGCCCGTTGTATGGGAAAGGAATTACAGAATATGAATAATTGTGAGATTTCCTGCCAAAATGCTGGCACTCATGAGAAAGTCCTGTTATATCTAAAGTCATATTCCTTGAGATTGGGTTCAATTAGAGAAACTTGGGCTGCTTTGTTATACTATTTGACCACCTCTGTGCCCCAGAAGGATTTAAGAGAGAATCTTCCTCTCTCTATCCCTCACTGGTCACATTTTTCCGCCTCCCTCAGTCTGTGTGACTGGTCACCCATGCTTTCAGTGAAGAAGGATTAATGAGTATCATTTTGAAATCTATTAGGAGTACTGGAGAGTACAGGGCAGTTTTTGAAAGACAAGCAATCAATTTATGAAGCCTCTTGGAGAACACTACTCAAGGTGCAAGACATGAGTGAAGGAAAGATGCTCATGTAGATGGGGAAAGCATGTGCTGGGTGAAGCACTTAGGTGTAATGTTAACCAGCTGCCAAAGCACCTCTGAATGATTTATGATGATGGAGCACACACCGACCAGAGAGTGATTAATATTCTTGTCATAAATGGAAAGAAATGGGCAACCTGCCAAGGAAATTTGTCTGTGAAAGCAGAAGACCAACTCAATGCACCAGGAGTGACTCAGTAAGATGAGACTGATTTAAGACATGGATTCAATGGAGATTTTTATTAAGGATTCCTCCAGGGAAAGGTGTTTTCATAAGCCAGGGAGGCCTCATAGTAAAGAATAATTTGGAAGTGAAGAGGACATGACTGCCAGAATAGATTTTTAGGGACTACTTGCTTTCCAGTCATTCAGTTTGAAGATATGCATTTATTTCAGAGCTTTGATGATTATATGATTATTCCTAACAGAAAGCAAAAAAAATATGAACCCTGTTGCTGTAAAGGTGCTAAATCTAGTCTTTGTAATGCTTCTGATGTGTTCAGCACTTCAGAAGCCAAAAGAGATCCACAAAAAAAAGGAATATATAACACCATGGTAGGTATGAATTGTGGATGAGTTGGCAGTCTCAGACCAATCACTAGACACATGAAAACAAAACAAAACTAGAGACAAGTAGTACCTAAAAGTCAATCTATCATGATAAGGAGAAAAAAAAAATGATGTGTACAAGAAACCATTCAGATCACTGTAACAAAATTTAGGTCCTTTCTGAAAATAGCAACAGTGATTTTATTGGAATTATGTATGAAGTAAGACATACGGTGTGAAAATACAGGAAAATATTAAGTGAGAGAACAAGAAAACAAACAACTAAATTTAACAAGTTATGTGTGGCAGACATTAATTACCTGGCTGCAGCCCCCGGGGTGTGAGCTCTGGACATCTGGCAAACAGCAACAAAACTGTGCTTGCAGCCTCCCATTTTCTTGCATTTGTTCATATCTCAGTCTTGATCTTTGCTTGGCTGTAGCATAATGGACATTTTTCATGGATAAAGCAGGCTTGATAGCTAAGAAATACCTCAACAGGGCTTCAGAACAAATAAATGGTAAGACAATTTTTTGAGAAACTGGCATTACTTCTGAAAGGACAGACTAGAGAATGTGAAAATTGTATGGAATCTTTCTCAGCTGGTAGAATGCCAGGGGCACATTCAAATTAGTTCCACACAGATGAGCAAATCCTGACTTCCTTTCTCAATATTATGCAGAGATATGCCCCTTTCTCTGCTAGGTAGGAATACAGTCCAAGCAGAGACATTGGCATTTATCTCTTTCCTCCTTCCAGCTGTTATTTTTCTAATAGATTGAGAAGTTTCTGTAGCACTAAAACAGAATAAATAGCATTGTCTTAGAAGATCTTTCTATCTACACTTTAGTATTTGGCTTTGGCAAACAGAGTGGGATCCCTAGATCATACACCACAGCATACAGAGACAGCACTAATGGTAATACTGATCACTTCTCACAGCACACAGGAATGGCACTAGTGGCACCACTGATCACTTCTCCAGCACTGCAAAGAAAAAAAGCCAGTTAAGAACTGCCCATAAAAAGTGCCCTTTGGGTAGAAAAGGGAAGCAACCAGCAAATCTTTGCCCTAAGAGGAGGCAGAAAGTGTCTTAACTACAGAATGAGTTGTAATAACCAGATGTAATGCAGTAAAAGTCTATGGCAAAGGCCTGGCAGATGTCAATGATTAAGATGAGGGCTGTTGGAAGGAAAACCAAAAGACAGTGTCCTGGCTTTCAGGATGAAAACGCCAGCATAAGAGACAGACAAGGAATCCCTGAGCCTGGTAAGGGAAGAAGGTTCAGCACAAGTCTTTTGAACTGTTTGAAGTTCCAAATCTTGCAAATAGGCCACTACATATGTAATTAAAATTCACCTCCCCCATAGGAGAAATCCTGGAATAGCTAAAGACATCAGAACTGGTCTCACAGAGACTGAGTCACACAAAAATCAACAACCTTCCTCCAGGGGAATCAGTTAGTTGGTCTACCAGATCTGTGATGATTGAATTATAACAAACAATAAGAAAAAATAGATGTAAAATATTTACACTTAAACACCAGACTATAAAATGAAATGCATATGAAATCTGAGCTCAGTAGTGACATTTAGACAAGGGGTCTGAATCAAGAACTTGATATTTTTAGTTACATTTAGAGATCACAGCTATTTTTAAATGGATAGGTTGAGTGCTTTGGCCTGAAGTAATCTATCTATGTGACATCCTGATCTTCCCCCTCCCCTGTGGAACACAATGCAATCACCATTGAGGTCATTAGCAGTGCCCTAAAATAAAGTAGATATTTTCCTGTCATATTAATTTATGTGCTACTCTAATATTTCTAGGGGAGAAGGTACATCTTATGTATTCCACATATCAACGAGGATAGCATTTCCATCTTGATTCCCTTAAAATCTTTTACAGTCTTTGGTTTTCCCTTGCATCTTGTGGTAAGAACAAGAACACTTGGACTTTTCTACCTTCAAACCCATGGCCATGTTCTCTAAAGAAAGTATCTAGCACTTCTGAAATAGTTACAAAAGAGCCAAAACCTTGTGGTTTAGAGAAGACACACACATTGTCCCTCAAAAGATACAGGAATATCAAGGATAGCTTCTGCTGTTAATGAAACATGAGATCAACACAACCAACAGCATCTAACACTGATGAATTCAGTCCTATTTTCTAACAAAATGAGACTTACACTTCTTTTTGTGTGTGTGTGTTCATTTCCTTTCATAACTACTTTTGAACCCATTCTGGTCCAATTTGGCAGAAACATAAATGTACCAGAACTACAAATTCCCTGCAATTTTCAGAAAAATAACTTATCAAAAGCAGTGTTGTAAAGGAAAATAAAAGAGGCACAATAAGGGAGAAGGAAAAGGCATGTGGATGACATGACAGGAACTAAGGATGCTGACAGGAAAGCACTGGAGAACATGCAAGGGAGGGCCTGAGTTCCCACAGACCCTGACCAGGGCCTGATGAAAGGAAAGGACAGTAGAAATCCAGGGTTACTGAAGACAGGAAGCCTCAGGGAGTCAGATGCATTCATTAACAGCTGGACTCAATTACCTTAGAGGTCTTTTCCCACATTAATGATTCTATGATTCTGATGCTCACAGAACAAGCAATACTTGATTTTATATTATGAATATAATGATGGGAGTATTTTTGTTAAAATATCAGTCATTTGAAGACATACTAGCGTTGTTTGCTTGGGTTAGTGTCATCTGAAGCAGATGCAAATGTATGACATAAGAAACCTGCACAGATTTCATATTTTGCTGTTTTGGATCCATATTGGAGACAATGCTTTTAGGCTAATTCCAAGGAAATTACACTGGATTACATTCAGTCTTGAATTCATGTGATGGTTGTCAGCTTGTCAAGAAATGAAACTAAAGAAGAAAATATGGGATGAATGAAAGTGTCCCTCAGATGCAAAACGTGGTTCTTTCTTGGGAAAGCATGACAATCACTTTCTACAAACTCCACTAACCCCAAACATCAACTAAACATATTCTTCCTCCTTATTTCCTTTTCGCTACAGCTGTACTCATTGTCTCCATATCCTTCTACAGAGAAAAGTTATGGTTTAGCACTTGAAAATATGCAAGGTCCTTAGATCACCGGAACATGTTCTGGCAGAGGCTAGTGGTGGAGGTGCAATGTGTTGGGTCTCTGGATCACTAGTAAATTATATTTGTGTATATAGATTCTAATTACAGTTATGTGTATGTCTTTCTCCTTAGAGAAACAATTTTACATGTAATGGAATTTACATACACTTAGTCTATTGAAAAATCAATATTTATCCTAAAGAAGGAAAACAAAAAAAAAAGTTGAGGCACATTAAAACTGAGTGACAAATTTAGGTTGTAATATCAGTCTCAGACCCAACATGGGAGTCCAGAGCCTGTTCTACAACCTGAGAGGTCCGTTTGCTGATGTACTAAGCAAAATTATTTTCCAAATATCTATTATGAGTTTTGTTGGGTTGTTTTTCCCCAACAGGAATAGTTTCCTGATCAAATTATATATCTCATGTTACTTTTGGTATCTCTTTAATTGTTCTTCTAGCAAATGAAAGCATATAGTAGATTTAAGCCCTGTTCAGATCAGTGCAATTTGTGGTCTGAATCGATGGAAATTCCTCCCCACACTTCTCTTAATACATTTTAAAATAATGCTAAGAGGCAAGTCAACAGAAAATAAGGAACTACTGCAGCCTTATAAAATCTGCTTCTGATTTTCAAATTTTTGCAATAAAAAGTCACCATAATACAGTCTTCAACTTCGACATTTCTCACAAGTTTTCTCATGCAGTGAGAAGAGACCTAACTGACCCTTGCATAAAAGCCTTTCCTAAGCTGTTAAACAATCCAGTGATGGTCATCCTGGAATAATAATGTAATCATACATTAATGATCTAAAAAGATCATTAATCATCATAGTAATAAAAGATAGGATAATGTGCTGCAATCACAAATCCTTGGCTAAATTTTGTTATGGGTAATTGCATCCCACTCACCAAGTGTTGCACAGTTGTCTTGGGTACTGAGAGAATTGCTGCTGTGTCTGAGCCCCAGAGGTAGGTGCATTTCTGTCTGTGTAGCATGACAGATGGCTTCCAGTCCTTTGGGATCCTTTGCATGTAACTCATGGAACAGTACTGGAATTCAAAGGAACAGATGTTCCTGTTATATGTGGGAAAAATATAAGCATCTCCATTTACTTTTAAGATAAATGTATTCAATGCAGTTAAATCTCTCCACAGATATACCAGAAAAAAAAAAATTAAAGTATTATTATTGCTTTCATGATTTAAAAGACATTTACCATTGGGCACATTTTTATTAATTTGTTGGGGGTTTTAACAATCTGTCTGCTAATGCTGAAAACTGACTAGATTTTAGACAGGAAAGGGAGGATGGAGGAAATAAATTAATCTTTTTGTAACATAACAGAAAAATTTCCATCCATGGAGTAGTCCCATATAGCAACTGCAAATCGTCTAGTGATTGTTTTTTTTCACGGTGAAATCTGCAATACCAATAGAACGTACAAATGAACTGTAATTCTAGTCCTTTACCAAGTCCTTTCACCACTAGAGGGCTGAAGGAACAGCTTCAACATGAGCCGGATTATCTGAAAATTAGGCACTGTTAGTATGAATACTAAGAATTTACATGCTTAGAAACAAGATATTCCTAAATTGAAAACCAAACAAATAAACAAAGAAACCCCTGGAGTTTGCAGCATATCTTTAGAATATTTCATCATCTATGTTAGTGCAGAGATCCCTGAGAAAATTATCTCCAGTTTGGTTTAAAACTAGAAACTATCCTGAAAAACGAGTGTACAACTGCTGTACTCTATCATGTTTTATTTATTCTGCCTAATTAGACTACTGGCAAAGCAATGTAATAACATTCTAGCAACTGAATAAGGGCATGTGAAAGAGTAGCCCAATTTACAAGCTCTAAGCTGCCATTTATCACACTTAGCTGAAAAGCAGTGGAAAAGCTACTCAACTTTCCTTGACAAAGTCCACAGCCACTTTTATATTGCCTCTGTGGCCAGCTTCCTGCTAGATTTTTCTATTTGTCTCTGTGACTGTGGCCCAAAGTTCCAGATTTCTATTTCCAAAATGCACATGCTGGTTGAGAGGGACCATGTGAATGTATAAGTTCTGCTCAGACACGTGTATTCTTTAGCAGTTTTCAGTCCCAGCATATTCTCTTTGGGACACAAAATAAGAAGGATAAACAGTCTACACAGCCCATTTCATAAAATATATGTTTAGACAGTGATGGATAGTCCTCCAAAAGGCAAAATGATCTAGAAAGTGTTATCAACCTGACTTCACAGAGTTTTAACTTGGATTCAGGAATCTTTACAGCTTGGCATACAGAATTCAGCACAGACACGTCTTTAATGTGTCAATACCTGGACACTACATCTAAATCCTCAGAGTGATGTATTGTGCAGTTTTTCAAGAGACTTGTCCAGCTGTGAATCATCATGACTCTAGAGAACAAGACAAAAGCCCAAAAAAGTTGTTCAGGAAGTGATCCTTGCAAATTTTCAGGGAGAAAGAGACAATTCCTGGTTTAAAACAACCTTTTTATCACATTTTTCTGCCTTTTAAGTCAAGGCTTGGCACAAGATTTTATTTCAATATTTTCTTGTAATTACTGAATTTTTTTTCAATAAGTAGTTTACTAAAAAGAGTTTACAAAGCTGTTGCTTCTTCCAGAAAACCTTCTTTTTGGTGGCCTGGGAAGCATGATGGTTATTTTGGCATTGCTGTGTGATTTTGCTATTCCATAGTCGCAAAGAAGGTAAAAAATTGCTTTATTCTTCAGGTGGCATCAAATTCCATTGGATTTAGTGGACAGCTACCATAAATAGGAGTGATAATTAGATAATAATTCATAATATTTGAGGCATGTTTATGCTATCCTCAGTACCAGAAGTCTGTATTACACACAGCAATTTAATGGCATAACTAAGATTTTAAGCACTTTTTTTTTTTTTCCTAAAGATGACATTGTATTATTGAGAGTAGTATTTTGTTACCCTTCAGTAAACAGGAATAGCAAAATGTTTTAGATTTTGTATGTATGATCATATTAATTTAACATAACACATACATGCTTGTTTTTCAAAATGGATCATAAAATATGTGTTCGTTTATAAATTCTGCTTGCTTGACACTTGGGAAAGAGAAAATTCATTTTGTAGTGAATCAACAGCAAAGATGAAGTAAAAAATGGAATTTAAATAATTACTGTTTTTAAATCACTGGTATGTACCATGATTAAAATTTTAGCTTACTGTGTAGTTTTCTTCAGAAAGACTTCAACTTAGAAAGAAGGAATTTATATTGGTGGATTACTTTGAACTCCTCTAAAAGAGTTATGTGATATTTAGGCACTATTCTGAGGATTATTGTGGAAAATCTTGAGATTAGATACATAGCAATAATACAAAATGAGCTAAGAACCACATCTGTAACTCTTCCTCTCTGAAAGACATTAGCTTCTTGAAATAACTCAGTTCAGAATTTGTAAAAACAAACTATTTATAGAAATAAAAGGGCAGGTAAGGATTCAATCCTTTAGTCTTCACATGACCAAAAGTTAAAGAAACTCCAATGAGGTGAAGAAAATGGTGTTTAATTGCAAGATTTCAGTTTGAAACAATAAGTTTTTTGTTCTTTGTGAACAACACAGATATATGCAGCATCTTGGATAACACCAGATCATCCCACAGATATTGTTAGAGCTATTTCAGAGCCACATTTTTTACTGGGCAACTTTTGGCTGGATCTCTTTCCTCCTGGTCAATATGTGAACATTTATCAGTAATCACCTGGACTAGAATGTTCTGCATAGCATCCTATTTCCCTCTACCCCTGACACCAGTGGAAAGAGCTCGTTGTGGTTTCACTGAAGTTTGAGTGAACTTCTATGAGTCAAGTCTGTCTGTGACAGGTGTTTATTATAAAAATAATTATTGATAACAATTTTGATTAATGTTATGTGCTGTTCCTTCTAGAAATGTGCTTGTTCTACCAAGGTTAAAAACTTAACACATTATGTTTAAAAAGCTGACAAGACTGTACAAATTTTGTAGAACTAATGAGATTAGCTGTCTACTGCTCTCATGTGAAGCCAAACCAGCTGAGCTTGATCAGGACGTGACTCAGTAATATCTGGATGTATCATCTGACAGACATGATATTTCTATTTCAGACACCTACAGCACTGGAGCCTAGTCATGATAGGATTTTACTGTACCAGGGTTGCTTGCTATTTTGCATATTTTATGCAATTAAGGACTAACTAATTCTCCTCTACTAAGAGAAACAACCATTGATGTGCCATCTGGACTTCTCTTCTCCATTTTGGTGTGATATGATAAGTTATTTATCTTTCCCAAATCAATCATCATTTATCTATTAAATAGTATTATTTTACTAATAATTATTGTTGCTACTTAGTAGCCATAGCATCAAAGCCATGCCAGTGCTGAGCTTTCTAAAAAAAGTCTCAGAGCTCCTTGCACAGAGTAAATAAACAAAGCAGTCTTGCCCTGCAGGCTTTACAGTCTCAAATTCCAGCTCAGAAAGGGGCTCAGTACCTTTCTGAAAGGCTTGAATTACAGAATCCAATCCCATTTAATGCATCCCTGCAAAACAATATTCTGTTCCTGCTGCCTCTCAGAAAAATCTATTAATATGGGTTTCCTTTGAGCATCTGCAATGGCACAGTGGAGCCATGATACACTGGGAAGATGTGCTTATGTAACTGTGCAGCCTTTCCTCTTCTGGGAAAAATCCTTTCAGATTTGTAATGGTAGTGACAATGCTGCAAGCCACATCCAATAGCTACTGTGATGTAGAAATCAGGGCTGTGTTATGATGCTAATTAGCAACATTTCAATTACATATGGTTTATTTATAATTCATTTTCTACTCTAGTACTTTGTAGTTCTTTTACAATTTTGAAAGGAAACATTGAAATTCTACATGGATCAGTCATTATGGGAATTTCAATGTTAAATAATTGGTCTTGTATAAATGTGCTTTAGTGCTGTAAAACTTCATTAACCCTCCAGCAGAGGGCAACATCTGAAAAAAATATTTCTATGAATCCTAAGAGTAATTGCTTTTAGTATATTGCAACTACAACATATGTTTTCATCAGGGAATCTTCCTTTGAAAATACAGTTTGTATTTAGTTACCAACTTGGCAAGTGAAGGAGCTTAATAATTTTAGAAGGATTTGTTTAAAACACAAGTTATAAATTGTTTTTAAAGTAGCGCATTACAGAAACTTTAAGATTTAAAATGAAACCTAAAAGAAATATAATCGTTATGACTTAGAAAGAAAAACCGATTTTTTTCATCTTCCATTTTCTTCAAAAAGACAGAAGTTTATTATCATTAGATTCTGGAAGGAAAAATAATTCTGTTCAGAACATGCTCAGTTCATTCCAGTGCTGTAAATACCACAAATCAAGGTTGAGCATTACAGTGGCCTACTCAGAGGCATGAAAACAGAGGACAAAAAAGAGATGGGAAATATGACATGCTTTAGAGAAAGCGGTCACTAATGGATTCCTAACATGATCTAAAATCAGCTGTGCGAGTAAACACTGATGTAGTGATAAATATACCTTTGGAACGGGTGCTATCTGTTTCGAGCATTACAGCAGCATTATTGCAGCTGTGCCCGGTTTGCGCCAGGAGCGGGACTGGCTGCACGAAGGCCACGTCCTTTCCGCACACCCGCACTGCACGGGAGCAGCGGCGCTCGTCCCGAGGCGCGGAGAGCCGCGCAGGGGGCGCGGGAGGCGCGGCGGGAGCGGCGGGGGCGGGGGCGCGGCGCTGGCCGCGGTGCTGAAGGGGCGAAGCGCCGCGGAGCGGAG
>VZTJ01006414.1:141568-236995 GCA_013397795.1 Orthonyx spaldingii | reverse complement strand
ACTCTGCACGCCGTCTCCACCTCGCTCGCACACACACGCGTGCACTCTTCCTCTCATTCTCCCTTTACCCGTAGGTGCACCGATAGCCGTTGAATGAGGGCGAAAAGTTAAGAGATTAAACCAATATGAACCATCGTTGCTCGTAGCAGTGCCGTATCCAGAGCAGAGCAATATCCAGCGAGCATCCCCGCAGAAATGGAGTCGGTAAAACAAAGGATTTTGACTCCCGGCAAGGAGGGATTGAAGAATTTTGCTGGAAAATCGCTTGGTCAACTCTACAGGTAAGACTGATGTCTCTCATAGGATTCTACTTCCTAGAAAAAATTGGAAGCTTTTCTTAAGCGCCCGTTGCTGCAGGAGGTCGAACCTTTGGGGAGGTTAGCGGTGGCAGGGATGGGAACTGTTGCGATTCTGCTGGATATAATCTAAATCCTGGAAACTAGTGCTGAAGCTGCTCAATATGGCACCCTCGTAACTTCTCTATCTGACTCGTAGATGGTGTTAGTAAAGATGTAGTAAAAGATTACCCCCCCCCCTTCCTTCCACAAAAACAGGATCCCATTTTGAAATCATAATCAGGAGAGAGCAGCAACCTGTATTTTTGTTCCGTCTTAATTTTGCAACGCACTCACAGGATCTTTCTCCTTGCCCTTAACAAATATGAAAAAAATTTCTGGTTTTGATCAGTCTTGTCCTTTGTGTAATTCGTCGTCAGATGAAGATAAACATGGAGATGTATAAATAATTGATATCCGAACGATTTTTTCCTCCTGAAGCTGAAACATACTGAGGAATGTGTTTAATTATTTATTCATCTGCCTTTAGAAGCATCTGGTTGCCCTATAAGTGATATACAGCCGCAATTACTAAACTCAAAAGCATCAGTCCTGTATATTTCTGTGTGCAAAGAACATTTCTGTCATCATCGAGCCCTGTGCACACAGATAAATAAGTCCAGATTCTTGTATACCTACGAAGTGCATGCATTAAAGTTCACACATCGTTCTCCATCCAATCTGGTGACTTTAGTGACCTCCACAACGTGTGGGAATTGTCTGTGAAATTCCAGTATGTTTTCGATTGTTCTGTCTGCTAGAAATTACCCGGAAATAATGGATTTAGTTTGAGGATTTTGTTAGTTTGGGGGTTTTGAATGAGTGGGGGGTGTTTTTTTGTTGTTTTGGGTTTTTTTTGTTTGTTTGTTTGTTTTAGGTGTTTTGTTGGGGGTTTTTTTGTTTTGTTTTGTTTTGGGTTTTTGGTTGGTTTTTTTCCCCCCAGAATTGCAACTACAAGGTAACTGCGGAATTGTCTGCCCAGGGTAGGTCACGTAAAAATCTTTTTTCCATACCTATGCGGCAGTGCTGGGCACAGACACAAGGCTGCTTCACAGCATGAGTCACAACTTCTGCTGCCATTTTAAGGGAAGGGGACATATCAGTGAAGTGATAAAGACAAAATTAAGACTTCCATTTTCATAGGAAGTGTACCGTTAAGAAAAGCCAAAAGAAAAACTAAAGTCATCAACAATGCAGTTAATTTCCTACAGTTTTTGATTGTATTTGTCATTTTCAACCGTTGAAAACCAATAATAATAAGAAAGGATAATCCAGAATAACTGCTTAAAATATAATTAAGGAAATAAACCTCTTTTTTTCGTTCTTAGAGACTCTATAATATTTAAATAAAACGATTATCTCTACTACTTTTAGTCACACCGTGAATAATGGAGAAACGGTGTTTGTATTTTCCAGCAAAATCCCGTTTGACTTCACACCTCGACTAACAAACGCGCTATTTGCTAATCTTTTTCAGCTCACGGCAGTTAACTACTTTTTTTACTGTTCTTAGAATCTAAACAATTTCCTTGCCTCTTACACATTGATTTCCAGTCTATTCCCGAAGACAAGACGCCCATTCAGGGAGAAAACACTCCTACACTACCCTTTATCCACACGAACGAATTTTGAACATAAACCCAAGGCGGTTTATTTTATTCACAACTTTAAGACATTTCTTAATGCCGCGATTTTTAAGCATGGAAACAATACGCCCAGAAAAGAAAAATCGGGAGAATTTCAGCTGAGTAGCTTTTGGAGAAAATCCCTGTGTTTTCTTCCAAACACGGATAGCCTTTTAAGCCTTATTCTGCTAATTGTTACTGCCCTATCAGCTGGATGAGTTAACCTGAAAGAGATGCTTCTCCGAGTGAGAAAACATTTCTAGAGCACAGGTGAGGGCAGTGGCAGTAGAATCCAGAGTGTCGGCAAATGGTCTCATATTTGCTTCTCAAGGCGCCATAATTCGTTAGCTTTTCTGTTTTTTAAATATCTCCGTGACTTCAAAAGAAGATTTAAGGATTCAGTATGAGACACTTGCTCTATAAACCTGGTTTTTCTTGCTACCGACATAGAATGTTAAAAGATTTTCCACTAAAAAAATTTAAAAATTTTAAATGTTCTAAATCCCCTTTCGTAGTATTTTTCAGCTGTTTGGAAATAGCTGCAAATAACCATTTCCCTTCCGTTTCCTTCAGACTGTTTTCTAGGAGACAGGATTTGCAAGTAAAACCGAGGGAGTGGGGGCAATAAGATAGTGCCTAAAGGCTGCTCCGGAAAGGTTAAACCTGCTAAGTGATCACACGCTCACAACGTGTAGCTGAGCACTGGGATCTTTGGGAAAGCCTTCTCCGGAGATGCCAGTTCTCCGAAGACGGTCATGTTTTCTTTCAGTGCATGTGACAGCCATTTTGCCAATCTAAAATAAATAGCAATATCTCCCTCTCCTCCTTCTCGCTCCTCCCTCCTCCCCCCACCCCCCAGCCCCCCCCAAGTCTTTTTCTGTTAACATTTCTTTTGTTCCCGGACGTAAAGCGAGGTGCACACCAAGATCATCCCCCTTGGTGTTTCTAACAGAGCAAGGAGGCGATCAAACCTCCCGAAGCCCGTTTCTGTTTCTACGCCTCTTGGGCTGCCCAACATGGCGCCTCTGCAGTGGTTACAGATGATGCCTTCTTGATGCGTCCTACATATTTAAGCAGAAGTCTTTAATGATAGATGAGCAATTCTCAGCTAGAGCTCCTCCCTGGGCTGCTGCGGAGAGGTGGTGGGGGGAGTTGGGGATGACTAATCGTGACTCCCACAGGTCATTGCTAAAGAACGGTTGAAGGTGAATGGGAAGCAAGGAATAAATCCTCAAATCTATCTCCAAGCCAAAGGAGCGAGGGGAATGGTGAATTTAAGCCTCCGAAATTGTTGTGCCTTCAGGCGGCCAGGGCTTGACTTTCCCTTCTTGTGTCGGGCAGAGTCCTAGAGAAGAGGCAGAAGCCCGGGGACACCATCGAGCTGACTGAAGATGGAAAACCCATGGAAGTGCCCGAAAAGAAAGCCCCGTTGTGCGACTGCACCTGCTTCGGGCTGCCCCGGAGGTACATCATTGCCATCATGAGTGGACTGGGATTCTGCATTTCCTTCGGGATCCGATGTAACTTGGGAGTGGCCATCGTGGATATGGTCAATAACAGCACCATACACCGAGGAGGAAAAATTATTAAAGAGGTGGGAACCTTTCCCTCGTAAATCCCACATCCTCCCAGTACAGCTCCCAGTCAAACACCTCAACACAGACGGGACGGGCTCTGGATGGTTTCGGGGCGTTTCCCCCCATCTGAGTCCCGATGCTTCCCGGTCCCGGGGCGGGCGCTCCCCCTCCCCCTGCCCGGCCCCGCCGCTGCCCTTCATAGGACGGAAGTCCCGTTCTTGAAGCAGAAACATTTTCTGCCAATTACTTCTTTCCCATTTCAGCTCCTAGCCCCAGTTTGCGGTATTTTTGTGTGGACAATTCGCTCCCCGGCCTATCTTTTCCACACAGCCTTGAAAAACGCAGATATCTCGTAAAATAAACGTAGGGTATGGGAAAAGGAGGGCGCCGAATAAGGGACTGCCAGCGGGTGCACCTCGCAGTAAAGGAGGCGGGGAGGTTCTACAGGAATGTTTGGAAACACCCGGGTGAACTTGCTTTGGCGAAAGGCATTAAATGATAAGAGCCGGTTTAAAGCGAGTTAAAGTGTGGTGAGAAAGAGGTGATAACTGCAGATGAGTCTTTAACACCCAAATGCACAGACAAACCCCTTAGGGCTTGCTGCCCGCACAGGCCAGAGGTAAGTGCGGTGTGTGCGCCCCCGGCCGCGCAGGGCTGTGCCTGTGAGCCGGGGGTCCCGCGGGTCCCAGGGCTCCCCCGCTCTGCCCCCGCCGTCCGTGTCTCGGTCGAGCGGCGCAGGGCACACGGGGCCCCCCAGTCTCTCTCGTGTCCCAGGGAGGCGCTGGCGGTGCTGTTTCTGTTGCTGTTCGTGGGTTTGTTTTGCTCATCTGGCGGGCAGTCGGAGCGTTTGCCGTGGGGGGCTGCGGGCAGAGCCCGGCTCCGGCACTAGAATCGCGTCGATTGCACTGCGGGTGAAAACTCCCAAGTGGGACAATTACAGTCTTCCTCTTGTCTTTCTCTCCTTCTGTCCCGATCCCTTGCGCTGGAAGAAAGCGAAGTTCAATTGGGATCCTGAAACAGTTGGCATGATTCACGGCTCTTTTTTCTGGGGATACATAATCACCCAGATCCCCGGAGGGTACATCTCATCCCGGCTGGCAGCGAACAGGTAACTGCGGCCTAAACAGCGCCAGGGGCCCGGCCGAGCCCGGCAACGGGGGCGCGGGGAGCGCGGGGCTGAGCTCCGGACCGCCGGGGTTCCCCGCAGCCGGGGCTCCCCCGCAGCCCCGCGACTTCGGCCCCGCTCAAAGGCAGAACGTCAGGAAGGGACGCACCGCTTGCGTGCGATCCGGGAGCTCCACTGTGATGGTGCATTGCTCACCCTCCTCCAAATCCCCCTGGTTTTGCGGGGGATGTCTCGTGTTGGTTTCCTTTTCCTTTAAACAGTCACTTAAGGAGGTTGTGGCAATTATATTCAAACAACACGTATTTACAGAGACAAATGCAAAGATTCATTATTTCATCAAAGCTTGAGAGATTATTTTTTTCCTGTGACCGAATAAAAGAATTTTATAATTTTTGTTTTAATGAAAAGGAAAACCATCAGCAGGAATTTTTCATTAACGCACAAATGAATCTAGAATGATCGAAAAACATAATTCAATGAGACTTCCACAATGAAAAGAAAGTGCAGATGGTCTGGGGACTTAAGGACTCGTTTCTATGGTGTCTGGCAGTTTTTCAAGCACCCAGGGTGCGATTCTACCTGTTAATTAGATCCACTGAGTATTCGAGACACATGAGGCTTTCACATCCATGCTTAATGCCACAGGCTCATCGTTTGCAGAAGTAGCAAAGGTCCTAGTGCCACTCTTCAAACCAGCACCACACCAAGTGCAAATGGATAGTAAACTCATCTATATATACCTTTAACTCTTCTCAGGAGTGTGCAACATTAAAGGTAGGCCTGGATGGGCAGAGAGGCTTAGCCTGACGAGCAAGATGGCTCTTGTGTGCTTGAGACTGAGAGGGATGTGAGAGGTGGCTAAAGCAAAAAATGGTCACCTTAAGATAAATAGCTTTTAGACTGATCTACACTGGAAATGATGAGTATTTACAAACGGAGAGATGCTCTATAACTGAGAAAACACTAATATCCTACCCTTTAAAACAAAGAAGTCAAACCACAAAATTTTAAAATGTCCATTGTCTTTCTGTTTACAGGTGCAATCTGTCTGATAATGATTCAGAAATGTAAAAGGCTTTTTCAAAGAGCCGTTAAGAGCCCTTTAAAGGACTATTTACCTTTTCTTCCTCCTTTAATCATTTTTGCATCTTTACCCAGTCTGTAACTCCTCAAGATTAATTGGAGTTTTGGTTGAGTAAAGACTGCAGAATCTGACCCAGAGAATCAAAAGCTGTCTTCATTCACCCAAACAACATCAGAAAAGACATTTGAACCAATTCAGATGTAAAGTGATGCAACTACAAAGATTTGCAAGACAATGGCAGGGACATTGCCACGCAAAGTCAGTAGAAACACACAAGCTGGCATGTGTGAATCAGATTTTTCTCTTATTCACAAACACGTACTTTTACTGCAGTAACTGAGGACTACTCCAGTTAAGCTAGGTGTATTTTATCTAGTTAGCTATTAGTGCTGTGAAAGCACTTCATACCTCAGGTGTATTGTGTCATTCCCAGGTATCTCTCTGCCTGTATATTCTGCAGGAAACCCAAGCTACTTGGGGTACTTGCCCCAAGTGGTGTGATAAAACCCCTTCTTCTCTTTTTGTGTTTTTCACAACCAAGTCAGTGACTGTAACTGGACTGGTGATATTTATCACGTTGGGAGACTGATGATTATCTGGCTAGAGTTTATGAACCCTTCAAAGATTCAGATACCATTATCATACTGCTGAGCCTTGATGTGATCTCCACATTTCATCAGTCATTTGGGGAATATGTATAAATGCTGATAAACTTAGGGTTACAAAAAGACCCAGTCGGTCAGATGATATATTAAACTTTTGGTTGACTGAATTCTGTTCAATATATGACACTTGAGTGCAAGTGTCACATCAGAGGGGGAGGAGCCACTCTGAAAAGCAGTTTGACTGAGCAGGATCTTAAGTCATGTGGGACTAGAAACACATCACAAGCTTCCAATGTGATGCTCTACGAAAGTAATCAGTATAATCCTAGAATGTTTATTTATCTGTATTTAGTGCAACGAGTGTATTTAAGTCAACGACATTGATGTTGGGTTTTTGTGGGTAATTTGGACACATTCATATTAGTATGAGTGTTGAAAAATTAGAGATTGCTTTAGAGATCTTCAGTTGCTTCAAAAATGACAGCATAAAATGATGCCTAGTGAAAGAAATAGCAAGAACAATGTATTCAGGATACATATATATAAAAAGATTACTAGGAGGTAATCTGATTCTAAGTATGCCTATAATTCCACTGGAAAAATTGCTTGGTATAAGTGTATGCTTTAGTCCTCTGGAAAGATATAACAAGAATCAGCAATTGACAGTCATACAAATGACAAAAAGCTTAAGTAGTAACAATAATGACTACCCACCACTGGTCCAACCAGAGAAATTACATGATAGGGTTTTTCTTTGGGTTTTAAATTCCTGTACTGGAAGTTATGTTTTAGCTATTGTGAAATGTTTGCAGTAGAGGGATCATTAAGCAAAGTATAAGGGATAATCAAGTGTTAAGGGCTCTTGCTATAGTGAATTTCAGGCTGGACGGCCCTATAACTAAGCACACATTTTGTTTTTAATCTAGAAATTTAATAATTTAATTCAAATTATTAATTCAAATTCAAATTAATATTCCCTATTTCATATTCATGCTACTGCAGCTGTCTGTGAATATACTACCTGCTGTGCTGTCACACACATATGGAAAGGTGTGAAACTGTACTCAGTTTTATCACATCATCTCAAGATAATTTAAATATCATTATATTTTAAACTACTGATACACCCTTTAAATATTTTTTTATGTTGGAAATCTATAACAAACTCCTTGCCCTATCAAAAGTAGTACTAAAATGTTGTGGCAGTATTTCCTCAATGGTTTCCTACGTGAACTGTTTAAATATTTACTGTAAATCAGGAAAGATTCTTTGAAATTAATAGGGCATTGTTAGACTACACAATAGAGAATCAATTCCCAATGCAGTTATAGATTTAAAATAGAAATGCCACTTTTCACTGTATGTGCCAAGCTTTGTTTCAAATTGCAATAATCACAGACTGTTTTTTGTAAAACAAAGCTGAGGGACCATTTTAGCTAACCTGTGTATACTCAAACATTAGAACTTTCTGACACAAAGAGATACAAAGGGCAGAATAGAATGACAATTTTAAAAAATTTATATCACCTATGGTAAATACATGTATTTCCTATTATCTGTGAAAGATCAAATCCTTTTTAATTCACATTAAAAAACGTGACTACATGGCTATATTACATTTCTCTACAATGCAATTATCTTTCATCTATGTTGAATTCTTCATCATTGTCATTCTAATCTGAATGGAATTATACAAATTAACATTTCACTTCAAATTAATCTTTGTTTCTCAAGTGCCATTTTTCTTGTTATTAAAGGCTAAATCCTTCTTCCCAGCAAGTAATCTGATAGGATTATTTGTATGAATAAAATGAATGACATTTCAGACAACTGTCTGTCAGTGTATCTTGTCTCAGAGTCCCACAGGTTTCCACTGAAACTGTCATTAGCATGTCAGTGAAATCAGAATCTCTCTAACTCAGTCTTAATGACAGCAAACATAAAAATTTAAGGTAAGGTATTGGTTTATATAGATTCCTTAGAAGTTTACATCTTTACATTTCTCTATTTTAAAGAGAGAAATTGTTCCACCCTTTTAGCAGGGAGGCATATTGTGTTTTCTGATTTGCAAATGATTCATTCACAGCATGGGTAGGGGATTAGTGGATGATTAAACAAGTGCCAACTTCTGAACTTCTGAGGACTTAAGCTGACCTTGCATTGTGAGAGAAACCCCTCCAGAGCTGCACTTGCCAACCCCACCTTTCATATTCAGTTCAAAATCCTGCAGATTGAACTGGTCTCTGATCCCTGGCACTGGTGTGGGACTCATCTGTTTCCAGGCAAAGAAGCCAATATTGCACAAAAAACCACAAGATGATTTTGTCACCCTAGTGCATTACAGATTCTGTTAAGTACCAGTCTTTACAAGAAGGGGACTGGGGAAACTGGGTAGCTGGTACTGCTGCTCCCTCTGCCATATGGTTCAGGGTCCTTCCATTTTTCTGTCATGAATGATGAAGCTGTTTTCACAATTTAATGATGCAACAAGGGATTTAGATGGGGGTTTTGCTTGATAAAAGGGGGCCTCAGATGTGTGACAAAAATTAATAATGTACCCAAGCCCTTATTATACTAGATTAGATGGCGGGAGGTCGACTTTTACATATTAATGCTTCATGAAGGGCTTATAATAGGATTTAGTATGAAGAGCACAGAGACACATCCCCCTCCTCTGTTATACACATATGAATGAAAATAACCTGTTTTATCTTGATTTAAGAAAGCCACAAAAAGCTGTCATACTACAGCTTTTGGCCACAGACTAATATGAAATAGGATTGGTTTTAAGCAATTCTCTTATGAAGCATGTTCAACCTAGGACTGGTGCTTGGGAATAAGTGTTCATCTCTAATGGCAAAGGTAGATTATTCTCTCTGGTTTTTTGGGCAGCTGAGTTCATCTACCACTCTAATATTCATGGCATAATCCCATCTTTGTTAGCCCTGTGCCATTTTATGCAAATTAAGGACCCAATTCAGAAAAAAACCCCACTACATTCTGCCTATCATTTAGAAAACATAAATTGTCAGGGCGAGCATTTCACAGGGATATGTTTACAGTACAGGGGTCACCAGAGTCATTGGGAAACTAGTCTGTACTAGACAAAAATCAGAATGATGATATATGCCACAGAATAGCTAAACAGTGTCTCCCCATAGCAGGTTCAGTTCTACTTAGTTAATTTGAGATCCATAAACATAAGCAAAAGTTATCCCAAGAAGGGTTGTCAGTGTGATTACAGACTGAAAAAGACAAATATTATTATGAGTATCTAGGTTACAAAGGAGATGAATAAGTGTCGTGATAGGTATGTAATTTTAAAAAATCAATACAGATGGTATAAATCTTCCAAATGAGTGGCTAGTCAGTTTGCAGTCAAGGAGGACAGCTGGAAATGCATGGGGAACAGCTGAAAAAAATGAAAAAAAATCACACTATATTACCAAGCAAAAATAATCTTTTCAGAGTCAGTAAGACTTGGAAGCAGGTTAATGGTGTTTAACTTTTAGCTTTCAGGGCACCTCAGGCCTTAGGTTATAGGTTAAAATGTTATTTTCTCTGGTACTGAGAAGCAGTTGTATAACTCTATATTGACAAATGTGGAATTTTGGAGCTAATTGATTACAAAAGGGAAGTAATCCTCAAGATATTAAATGCAGAGAACCACATTTCTTTTTGACTAATTTTTTCACGACTAAATATAAAATTTTCAGAATTTAACCCTCCTTGTTGAGATATAACTACAAGAGTAGGGTTATGTTTGAAATTTGGGATTATTTTTGCATTCCATCCTCCACTGATGAAAATCCTTTGAAGTCATTATCTGTATAAAATTCACTACACAGTTTACATAAAGTTTACACCAGATGCTTTCAGAGCATCTGAGAATGGTTTGGGCTGGAAGAGACCTTAAAGATCCCTCAGTTTGAACCCCCGTGTCATGACACCTCTTTCAGAAGAAAAGGATAAAGAAACTTCTTATTTATTGGGATAATATCACCCAGATATGTCAATACTGTCAAATAACTTTGCTCCTAGTTCTCTCCTAGTCCTGAGCCTCCATGAATCCTTACTGCGTTAGCAGTGGTATCTAATAAATAAAACGCTTTCTGAAACAAAACCCATGGATGCTTCTCACAGTTAATTGCAGGCACTCTAAGCAACAGGTGTTCTTAATCACCTCTGCTTGCTCTGTTACTTCACCCCAAAGCAATGGGTACTCTGGGTTTAATGCAACAAAATGTTATCTAGGTTGGTTGCATAAAAACACTGATGTCATTGCTCTGAAGGAATCTGCATTTGCTCTGAGCAGTCCTGATACAATCAGCTGTAACATGTGGCCCATATATCAGAAAATGCTCCAAAAAGCAGTATAGACATCCAGCTTTTGAGTCCAACACACAGTAGTTATCCTCCCAAACAACTCTACAAAACATTTTAAAATTAAACCTACAGATGATTCCTTTGATAAGTGTGTTATATATCTCTAAATCAACAGAGACAGTAGAATCACAGCCTAAGCCCTGCATGTTGGTAAGGTGATTTGAATGAGATAGTCTTGGTTTGAAACATGATCTAGCAGATTACATATTTAAAGAGCAAGCTGTCCCAAAACTAATGAGCTAGAAGGAATGAGTCAGAGCTTTATCTACACATATATAGATATAATGAGTTGTAAAATGAAACCGTAGGTTTGAGCGATTCCCCAGCTGAATTCAGACAGAGAATTCAGAGAGGATTGCTAGAGTGAACAAATGAATGACAAAAAAAAGGCAGACAAGGTGCAGAGGATCTGATTTGCTTAGTGATGCAAAAGAAAGAAAATAGGATTGTGGTTGTGGAAACCGAAGGGATTAAAACCATTAAAATAAAACAGCCTGGGTAGAAGACATGTACTGGATACATGAAGTAAAAAGCTGGAAAGGAAAAGCTACTACTAGGTTGGGCAAATGCTTATAACCTCTGAGATGGAACCTGATCTGCTTAGGAAAGGATGATGTAATGCACTTGCTGGTAAGAGCAACAATCTGAATTTAATGACCCAGGAGTCTTTTACATTCAGCATCAATTGCAGTGATACTGTCATCCAACAGCTCCCAAATTCTTCATAAAATATACATTGACATATCAAAAAAATACGTCTGGGCACAAGCAATGGCAGACACAGCCTGAAAGCTGGGGTCTTGGTATGACTCAGTGGCATTAGTGGGGTTTTAAGAAGGCAGAAAGCTGAAGGGCTTTGGGTTGCTGATATACGTTGATATAAATGTCTCTGCATGACATTTCAGACCAATGCTTGATCCAGTCCCTTGTATGGTCTGCTTTGTTAAAAGTCTCAAGAATATTTTGGGATTTTTTTATCTTCAAACCTGGCAGATCAAACCATAGCAAATTCAGGTCATCCTATGTACATGTTTTAAATCAAAGTCTTAGAATACCCTCATCACACCTGATATGGGCAGACACATGCTGTGTGAGGAGGGAACTGTTAAGTGTCAGTTAAGCCCTGAAATTTCTATATATTCAAAGAAAAATCTAAGTTAAGAAGTAGATCACAAACTGTCATTGACAGCAAAATTAGGAGAAGAAAGGATTCTGAAAAGGTGCTACAAGCCTACAGACATTCCAGTTAGCTCCTGTCCTGCTTCTTTCTAGACATTATGTTTTACTGGTAAAAATGAAACGTTTAGTACAGCGTTGAGCCTTGCAGTTCCTCTCAGACAAAATATTCTTTGGGATGTATAAAAATATAACATAATCATGTCTATGTTGTGTTGCTGGCCCTTTGCAGAAAAAGGTGTGTCACAGATGAAAGACAGTAGGTAGAGTCAAAGCAAAAGAATAAATTTTAGAAATCTTGAGCTGACAGAATAGTCTAAAAAGTCACATTCTGTGATACTTGCCCTGCTGCTCAGAGCTGCTGCTGCACTAGGACTCTCCCAAACAAGCCCTGTTTAAGAAAGAACAGCAAAGGAGAGTCAAAGCCCTGCTCAAGTTTTTATATACATTTCATAAAATAAGTCTTTGTTAAACATACTTCACATGATTTCTATAAGGAAAATGGCAAACCAGCTCACCAACTTGAATCCAACTAAATTTCATTTGTTTTATAATGACAGAATTTTTCATCTAATCTTTAAACTAGGTTGGGAAAACTTCACAAGAAAACTCATGTGTTCAATCCTCTTTATTTTCCACCCTTACTTAACAGATTTGTAACTGAGACTAGGGAACATGTTTTGTCACTGTTTACAAATCAAGTATTTGTTCAAAACACATATTTCATCCAATGAAAATAATGTTCTCTAGAATATGATCAATATTTATGTAAAATAGTCAAATGCAGAGATTGTATGTCTCAGAAAAGAATGTGGGTTACATTTTCCATAGGTTCCTGTTTACAGTCAGAATAAACTACCTTATAATATTTTGAGCTTAATTTATTTTAGTGGTGCAAAATGCTTTCACACACACACACACACACACACACACCCCCTATGATTCCCTGGAAAACTCACAAAATAATCAAACTGTCTTATTCAGTAGATAGATCTTCCATGAAATTATGATCTGTGGCACTTTGGAGGTAAAAACCATTGAGTTAGAGTCCTGAATTAATTTTCTATGGAAGCCATGCAATACTTTCTATGCTTTCGTATTTATCAATGCAAATCTGTTAAAATACTTGCAAATGGTGTTTTGTAGTTGTAAGTGTCAAAGACTTAATGTTTTCTAATTATTTTGAAATTTAATGAAATTACATTAATAATTCACTGATACAGCATATATTTACACTTCTTAAAACTACAGCATTTTCTTGTTTAAATAAATATTTAAAAATCATTTAAAAATCTTTTTTAAACATACAGAGTTACTATTCAATTTTTTTTAAAGGACAAATTTAGCTAAGGTGCTCCATATGCTTTAGAACAGACACATTTGGTATCTATAAGCTTCATTTTCTCAAGGTGACTTTACTTATTCAGAGAACACAGACATGAATAATTGTGGAATTTGTCAAATATATTAAAAATTGCCATAAATAAAAATACAGGGGACTCAGCTGAGGAACTGATTCCTCCATATACACATCTAAAAGGGTGTTTAGCTTTATGAATTCTTTGCAGCAATTTTCATTCCCAGTCATTGGGGTAAAAGGTCCTCAAACCAGGACCCCTTACATTCAGATATCCTATATGTAACTCGATATGTCACCCATCTGGCACTCAGCATTTGACATGCATTGTGCTCAGCTCACTTTTTGAGTAAAAAAAAATCTGTAAAAAATTTCTGTAACACACTGCAGAATGCTCATGTGAACTGCCTGACAAAGGTAAAAGGCAATAGTGTTGCTGCACAGATGCAGAGATTGGAAATCCAGAGATGAAAATAAATATATTTCTTTCTCTTTAGTTTGCTCGCAAAGAGAAAAATGAGCCGATTGACTTGAAACCCAAACAGATTAATTCCCCCTGCAACCTCATTCCATTCTAAGCATGTTTCCTGAGCTGTCAGCGTAATTTTCTTTGTCTTCTCCCATCCCAAATGTCTTGCATTCAAATATGATTTTACTATTACTACTTAGGTTACAGGAGGATTAAGTCACAGTTCATGACCGTTGAGCCCAATGTCAGCAAAACGCTGAAGATCAGTGTTAGATTCTGATTTTTGGGACTGAGTCTACTGAGTCTAGAAACAGAAATAGATAAGTAGAGCATAATTTTTTGTTTCAGGACTGCTTCTGGTCACTTATGAGGACCAGAATTTATTGGGTTTTCCCCCTCTCCTTGACATAGTGCTACTGTATTTATTTTCTTCTTCTGTAGATGGTTATTTTCTTCTAGATATAGTTGTACGGTTGCTGATTTTGAGTCAGAAATATTCACATGATTTTAACAGAACAAGACACCATTGGAGTTTATGTGAACACATGGAGGTATTAAATTCTAAGGAAATGAACTACATGTGGTTTTGGAGTAGAAACTTACACATAAAGAAACCAAGAGTAGAAGAGAATTCAGGTCAAAACAGCCTTCACAGTGCAACACAAACATGTACACAGCCAGTGGACAGTCAGTGCCAGCAAATGTATTGAACATGCTGACAAGCAAAGCCAGAAATGTGCTATACAGACAACTAAATGTTGTTTAACTTGAGATGGAGATCACAGGGAACACGAGGAGACAAGATTAAGAACTCTTTAGCAAAGCTTCCTTATCATGCCCTTTAATATGTGTAACAGTTTGCTGTTTGAAGGTTTGCTTCAAACTGTGATTCTACATACAGAATATGGAATATTGTGCCTGAGGAGAATTTTCATCCTGCTTCTTTAGCCCAAGCATCCAGCATCTTTAGCCCAAGGTCTGTTTCTCACTGACTTGTGGCACTGTACCAGTTTCTGAAGAACACAAGATAAGGTCAAAGGTTTCTGTCAAATCAGTTCCACATCAGATACCGTGATGTCATATGTCATCAGATTTATACTTGCATTACATAGCTTTATACAAAAAAAGACACAATAATGCTAGAGAAAAGGCTTCTTCCTACAAAGGGTGGATATTAATAGAATCAAGTAAAAACTCAGCTAAATCAATGGAATTTTGAAAATGAATCACTACTTCATGCATTTATTTAGATTTTGTAATGTGCTTTATTTCAAGTTAGGATGCTGTGGAATCAAAATGAGCAATTTTTAGTGAGTAGCCTCTGAAAAAACAGCAGCAAGAATGATCTGTTTTCTATGGATATGTATTTCCAGATTGATTAACTCTTGTGTCTAAGAAAATCCCACCTTTGTTTGAAATTCTTCCTGCTGCTTTGGCTTGTATAAAAGTGGATTCGCTTCTGCTGTATGAGGAATGAATGCATGGTGTCACTTTCTTACAATTAAAGCACTTGAGAAAACTTTCATTGACCACCAGTTTTAGCAAACCATTTGGACACAATTTCTAATTTTGTTTCCAGTTGGTTGAGAATTCAATCAGATTTGGTTGAAATTAGTATGAAAATTAAAGGAAAGTGGGTGTTTGCAGGGCAAGTAAGACCTATACCTGTGACTGCATAAGATACATTTCCTTAGGAAATCATGCTAAACAGATAAATACATCCATGTTTGGTCTGGGTTTTACCAGACACATTGTTACACTAGGTGGAAGCAGACACTTATCCAGTCCAGTTCGCATATTCCCCATATAAAGGACACATGTAGGGAACATCTATATTGATATATGAGCATATGTGGAATAAGCCAGTTGGAACAAAACCAGAGTTACTTACTTTCCCTTTTTTCCCACCTTTGCAGAGTGTTTGGTGCTGCTATACTGCTGACATCCTCCCTCAACATGCTAATACCATCTGCAGCCAGGGTGCACTATGGATGTGTCATCTTCGTTAGGATCTTGCAGGGCCTTGTAGAGGTATGGAAAAATTATAAAATAATTAGTAAATGGGATAGATGTTTTTTAGCCTTTAACTGGCAATTGTAACTTTGGAAGGAAAATAGAAATCGTTTTAAATTTAGTACTGATTTTGAGTATAAAAGATTTCAATGTATGAATTATAGCTATTTGATTTTCCTTTAGCTATAACATTTCACAGCCAGGTATTCTCTGGCTGAGAAGCCAGTGGGATATGCATTTAGCACTGAAGTTTCACTAAACCCCTATACCACATAAAGTTTCTACTGGTGTAATTCTCAACAGTTACTTGCTGGCCAGCATCACAGAATAAATACCTAATAAAAACCTGAGGTTATATCTTAAGTCCTGACCATGCCATGTTTTTGTGGAATGAATAAGAGATTTACCATAATTTAAAAGAAGAAAAAAATTGAGCCTCCTATTATTCCCTTCCTTCCCTTCTTTCCTGCCTTCCTTCCTTCCAACACATTTTTAGTCCTGTAATGGCTGATTCTTTGCTCCTCACGGCCACACAACTTCTGTTGCATGAACTGCTTTAAACCAGTGTACTTGATTATACAAAAAGATTCCAAAAGGAGGTGCAGAAAGTGCCTGAAAGTTAGATGACTGTCAATCAGTTTCTTAAAGTATATGTGTATAAATCTGGATCCATTCCTGGCAAGTGACCTGCATGCATCAGAGGTGTATTTGACTGCAAAGATCGAGCAAAGAGAAGCAAGTGGGTAAATAATTACACAATAAAACAGTTATTGTAGACTCACACATTTCTCTGATACTGTTCAAAGGAATTACAAATGTAAAACATTCCATACAAGACTTTTTGAAGAAGGTTTATGATTAATCATGACAATCTTAAGATTATGTCTTTATATATTTTTTTAAAATTGATAAAATACTGAAATGAGCATGAAACTGGTTACAGGATCTTCTTTCAAAACAGAAAAAGGTATTTTACAATTTTCTCCATATTGAGGCTCATCATCTCAACATTTGTGAAACCCTCAGTAACTGCAAAAAGTTATTAATTTTTTCTACTTTTTGCAGAGGAAACAAAATATCAGACTAGGAGAAAAGTGAATCTATATAACCTACATAATATATATATGGTGTATATGCACATACCATATTTCTTAATCAGGAATTTAATGGACAATTATTGTACACTTCATATAACATCTTCTAAAATTTCAGCACTGCAGGTTTAGTTTTTTTATTGCTAAGTTAAAGGCTGGTTTTGAAGAGAGACCTAAAACATAACTGGTTTAAAATCAAGTCAAATAACATTATTCAACTCAATTATTTGTTTCACATGCTTGAGAAGGTTCATTAAAGACAAAGAGAGCGAAAAACTTCACTTAAAATTTTATTTCTAAGCTGTCGTAGATTATTTTCTAGTTTTAGAGCAATGACACTTTAATCTGTATTTCCCAAATTACACTTTAAATGTTAGATCAAAAAAATAAGTGTTGGATAAATCAGTCCAGCATTAGAAGGACTTCAGTGGGTCTGTGTTGTCCTTCCTTTGACTCTGGTTCTTCTGCATTAATACTCTTTCTCTTTAATTATTTGCAGTTTTTTTCCTGGGGAGGGGGAGCAAAAGGAAACGTTTTATATTTGTTTCATAAGGTCTCACTAATGATTTGGAGTGATGTACGAAACCCATTTCAACTTGAATAGACACTGAAGTTTTTCTGTGGCTGTGCTCAGACTTTGCCATAAAAGTGCAAAACATTCTCAACTTCTTGTTTATAGCAATTAAAAATAAAAACTCATGCAAAGACAATTAACTGAGTGACTGATCAGCATTAGCTAACTTGTGGCACACCCATTCCCCAGGGGGTCACCTACCCTGCCTGCCACGGCATTTGGAGCAAGTGGGCCCCCCCATTAGAAAGAAGTAGGTTAGCAACCACTTCCTTTTGTGGTAAGTAACCTTGTGTTTCTGTCTTTCTTTCTTTTGCAATGTACAAGTGTTTTGCAACTGGTTTTTTCTCCCTTTTCATCCACATGTCTTGTTTTGTAGGTTCCTATGCAGGAGCTGTCATTGCAATGCCTTTAGCTGGGATTCTAGTGCAATATACTGGGTGGTCTTCTGTGTTCTATGTGTATGGTACGCATTTCTGCTCATTTCACTCCAGTATTGTATGCCCTTACTCTACCTTTTCTAAAAATGTAAAAGCTACTATTAAGAGAACAAAACCCCCCAGAGAAGTGGTACTGCGAAGCTAAAAATACAGTCTAGAGAAAAGAATAATGAAAGAACAGAATTTAAAGGGACGAGTATGTAGGAAAGCAACATGATTAAATAAGAAAAGCTAGCTCATGCTGAAACATTCATCAATTTTAGCACAAGCAGTGCTGACTTCTGGGCAGATCTACAGTATCTCTGCTCACATTAACATCTCTCCCACTGATAAAACTACAAATTTAGGATAACTTCCCTGAATAAATTGTCCTGATTTTTATCTGAAGACCTACATGACTTTATTCACACTAATTGTGTTAACCTACACTGATGGAAAGCAATGTCCCAAGGGAATTCATTCTGCATTTGTGTGAATCAGGTGGAAGCATTACAGAAATTTAATAAACTACTCAGGAAGTGCATTGCTGTGTTGAAAAAAATGCCACAGTCTTCTATATTGCAGGTAAAATATTTAGTGCAGTAATCAAACAGCAGCATCCTAAAGCAGAATGGTGCTTCATTTACAGTTTGGTGAAATGAAATGGAAGCTGTTTTGTTGCATTGTACAAATTGATGTTAAGATCAGTGAATATTCACTTACAGTGAAATCATCCCATAAATGAAGCAAAGACTCCTTCGCTGTGCTACAGCTCTGCAAGCATTTTGCCCAAGTATTATTCACAGGATGAAACTCTCTGTTGGAGAGTTATCTCTACTGAGATAACTCAGTAAAAAAGCACTAACAACAATTGCCATTTAAATTTGTTGTAATTCTTCACAGATTTTTTCTTCCTTGTTTGCTGCTTTACTGTGCATTTCTTTTTAAAGTCTTTCTTTCCATTCCAAAGGGAGCTTTGGTATAGTCTGGTACATGTTTTGGCTTTTGGTTTCATATGAGAGTCCTGCAAAGCATCCTACAATCACAGATGAAGAAAGGAGATACATAGAAGAAAGCATTGGAGAGAGTGCCAACCTCCTAGGTGCAATGGAAGTAAGACTGTTACTCACACACTGGTTTCCAATGAGATAGTAAGAAAAACAAACACCCCAGCACCCAAATAAAGACAACAACAACAAAAAAATAAAACACTCTCCTTTAAGACTGAAAAGTGTATTTTGAACAATCTGAACAATTTCACTTCTGGGGGTTGGAAAGATCTGAAATCTGCTGGTGGATTTCTGGGTGGATACTGTTTTTGCACTAAGAGAACACAGGTTCCAGTTCTTCTAGCAGATGACTCATGGCATTTATGCCTCTTTTTCTACTCCAAAATATTAAAATGAGGTACAGTTGCATTTGAAACTGCAGCTTTATTGAGATTTTTCTTGTGTCTTGAGTTGAAACAGTTAGTTTCCTTCCTATATAGTAATTTCTGGAAGGTTTCCTATTCCTAAAAGCAAACTGCAGGAAACTCACTACTCAGTGTCTCTTGAGGTCCCCAGAATATTAGAAAATGCCAATCCTTACTATTTTATGTTTTGTCTGCCAGAAAGACTGTGAGTTGCAAACAGCATGCTTTGAGATCCATAGGAACATTTCCCATTATTGCAGTAATTTTGCTGGAAAAATGCTGTCAAGCCTCTCATAATCTTAGTTCTGCACTGCTTTAGTTTTTGAGAACTGCTAAAAACCATGTATGAACTCAGAATTTCCCAGCCACTTAACACTCCAGTCATGCTAACTAATGATCATCTTATTTCTGTAACTGCTTAAAAGCTTTAAAGAAACTATTGCCATGCTTGCTCACTCAGGAAAATAAAAAAAATTGTTTAAGCCTCACTTCATCTGCTTAAATTTTAACACCATCCATTCCCTGTAGACCCTCATTATGTTTTCTGTTTGGTCAGAACACTGATTCTTGATTGAACTCAGGAATTAACAATTTTTGTATTTGTAAAAAACTTTGTCCGGTATTAAATAAGGAATGAAAATATTACAGAGTCATTTCTTTGATAGCTGACAACTTTAGGTGTTATTGAGGGACTGTCTCAGTTGATATTCAATAGCATTCAGTAGGGTTCATGGTTTTGAAGATCTGATGTGAAATGAGCTACTTTGAAGGATGTCCATACAACTGTAATTTGGACTGTATCATTTCTGCCTATTTTTTATTGTCGCTTTTTAATTAAACATTTTTTCCAAAGTGATTATCTTGTATCAATAGTTCAGTTGCTTCTAAATTATTTAAGCTGAAATTCTTGCCATACCATCAAGTTAGATTTTCTGGCTAGCTTTCAATTAATTAAGTCACTTAATTAATCCTTAGCTCTCACTTAACTGTAATTTAAATAGGTATACAGGGTGTTCCACATATCCATCTATGGGCTGCTTTTCTTTGAAGAAAAGCCAGTATTCAAATCAACTGCAGACTAAATTCAGCCTGAATTCTTGTTGAAGTGATTTTCAAGACTTCTCTGGGTATGGATCCTGTATTTGGATCACACAGATGGATGGAAGCCTGGGCTTGTGGAGAGGTGCTGGGACTCAGCAGGATTGTCCATCTGTCTTTTTTTTTTTCTTTATGCAATTTATTTTAAAAATACAATAAAGCAAACAAAAAATATATTGACCAAGCAGTTTCAGCTGAGGCTTGATTAAAAAAAAAAAAAAAAGCAGAATACTGCAATGAAGTTTTAATGTTAAAATACATGTTTGCAATAAATCTGAATGAAATTGTGTAGTTACAGTGTAAAATCTGACTGTTGCCTTACATACAGTAACATTGTCTTTTAAATACATTATTCTTTTGGACTTATGTCCATGTATGTTCATGTTTATGTGACTGAGATAAAAGCACTTGTCCATGAATGTTGTGATACAATTAAGTATCGCTGAGTTTCTCCACTTGTGCATTTTGGAGTAACTTTTATATGCTGTCCATATATGTGCTTGTTGAACCATAGCCAAAAAAATGCTAAGGGAAGGGAAGATGGATAGCTGATAATGATCAACATGGTAACTGGATCCCCTTTCTATGTTTCAGAAATACAAAACACCATGGAGAAAATTTTTTACATCTATGCCAGTCTATGCAATAATAGTTGCAAACTTCTGTAGAAGCTGGACTTTTTACTTGCTGCTAATTAGTCAGCCTGCTTACTTTGAGGAAGTGTTTGGATTTGAAATAAGCAAGGTATGTAAAAAGAGTGTAAAGCTTTTAACTAAGTAAATATCAGAGCTGCATTTGTGGTATTTATGAAGAATAGGAAAGAAAAGTGTTACACATCTTTATCATGGATTTACATGTTAATTCTTACTCATCCCAGTTCCTGTTTTCTTGACCAGCATGAATAGGTGAACTATGACAAAGGTTGGGATAGGAGAAGGTGGAGTCAGGATGAGATTTAGTGATGATCCTCTTGGGGCTACATTCCAAGACAAGTGCTCAAAACCAGATCATGCTTGGCATTAGAAAGGTATCAGCAGACCCATTACACTGTCCCTGATGCCCCAGGGGCTACAGAATCCCACCAAAGCTGTACAGAAGGCATTGACAAATGGATTTTTCCAGGTGCCTTTTAAAAAGCAGGGCCATCTCATTCTAGGAAGGATAGTATAATTTATCACCTTTCAATATGCCCCTTTAATGTGGTGAGGACTGCTACCCCTTTCTCATTTGGAAAGGAGAAAAGATGGTGGCAAAATGTGAGATACAGGGGTGATCTAAGGTTCCACGTGACTCATATGAAGTTTGGATCAGACCTGTGAGGTAAATATGAATACACACATATATTCTATTGGAACAGTCTTCACAAAAGTACTATGTCTTATTTTGCTGTGTATGTGTAGGACTTTGAATATCACCAGTGGATAGTTAGTATTTTATCTTTCACTACATACAAAGTTTCTCAGACATATCTTTTGCCCACGTGCACTTTCAAGCTTGGTCAGAAATCAAAGGCAAATGGCCATTGTGCATGTGATGATGACCCACAGGGAATCTGTCTAGGCATATGAGGCTTGCTGCAAAGCTGCACTAAACACCAACAGAAATGTAGGAATTCAGTTTTACACGTTTGATCATGAATTTTCTGAAAAGAAAGGACAGAGGGACTGTAAGTGAGGGGGGGAAAGGCTTTAGCTTAAATATAAACTGTGAAAACAATCTATGAACAAAAAGTGTCATGGCATCAGAGGTTCTTAAAATCTCCCACTGTACTTCATAAAATAAAATAAAGTAAAACAAAACAAAATGTTCAGACCACCAGTTTTGTTCATTTCATAACCCGAGACTTTTAGTCTTCACACAGAGTCTGACATTGAAAAGAAATAATTAATTAGCTGCTGAATGCTCCATAAAATGAAGAATCAAGGTTTTCTTATGGTTTATACTTTGCTAATTCTAATTTTAATTTTAGGTGGGTATCTTATCTGCTGTGCCACATCTAGTGATGACAATTATTGTTCCTATTGGGGGACAAATTGCAGACTTTTTGAGAAGCAGGCAGATTGTTTCAACGACTAATGTGAGAAAGATAATGAACTGTGGAGGTAAGACTTTGTATTTTATTTAAAAGTTTCTTGGAGGGATTTGATGGTCATATTGTGTTCTGTATAGAATAAAGAGCAAACTGCACAGTTGGATGTACTTAGGAAGCAATACTTTTCTGCATTTTTTTCTCTAGTGTGGATATTGTTACTAAATGAAAGAAAACACGGGTGCTCCCCTTCCTCATTTTCCATTCCATTTGGTGTTTGGAAAAGTGTTTTGACTGTTAAAGAAACAGATGAGCTTTGGAGGGTAATTTGTCTACTCTTAGCTACTTACTCAGTCTTAGCTCCTCATCTAAACACCCTCTGCACTAAGAGAGCCCAGACAACTACCTGAGGTCACATTCTTGACTTCTGAGATGTTAGAGCCACATGAGCTATGTTTCACCTGTGATAAGGGCTGGAAAATGCATAAGCAGGTTAAATGTATATTCCCATGAGAGTTGGCTGGAATGGCCTAATCACATCACAAGTATTTATTTTCATCTTAAAACTGACAGAAAGTAACAATAAATTAGCATACAAAGAGTAAAATAAGGATTATCTGAGAGAGGAAGAACATGTGTTTTTTAGAGATGAAAGAAATACCTGATTATATCCCACTCTGAGATAATGTTTTATTTGTGTTCCTATGAAATATCATGGCATCCTAAGGCCTGCAGTATTTGAGAGGGAATTAAACTCAACGTCTGGTTTTATTTATTATTTCACCAGGTTTTGGTATGGAAGCAACTCTGCTTCTCGTGGTGGGATATTCACACAGCAAAGGAGTGGCTATTTCATTCTTAGTGCTTGCTGTAGGCTTTAGTGGATTTGCCATATCTGGTAAGATTATATTACTATTATTACTAAACTATTTTATCTTAAGAGATGGAACATCTAACTTTGTTTTTATTCATGGATAGTAATTAAAAAGCCCACTCACTTTGGAATTCCCAAAGGACATTATTTATGATCAGTACAAAGGAAAGTACATATGGTATTACAGCTTTCCTATTAGATTATTTCTGTTCAAATAATTCAATCTTTTCCATATTCATTGCAGCAAATTAGACTCTCTTGTCATTAAGATGTTAATGTACACTTCAGACTTTTCTTGAAATCAAACATACAAGACAAACAGACTGGTATTACACAATGATACCTAAATTTACACATCTTTGCTTAAGTAGAAGTCTTTTATTACTTTTTCCACTGTGTATTGGTTATTGCTTTGTTAGTAGTGTATTATTTTATTAGTTTGGGGCCTGTTAGTATTATATTATTTTATTTTGGAACCTAATTACTAGACTCTTTTTTTCTGAATTAAAGTTCAGCTCTTTTCCTTTCCTGCTGATTCATCACCCCTTTGCCTTTGCCTTTCCCCTTCCCAAACACAAGTCACCTGGCCTTCCCTTGGTTTCCCACTGTGATTTTAGTATCCTCTCCCATGCTGGTTCCTTATGTCTCAAACAGGCTTTCGCTCATTTTGTGCCAAATATCAAAAATCTCCTCTAATCAAATCTGTCCTTAATCTCATGCATTCTGCAAGGCATCATTCCTGTTTTGTACAATTTGGGAAGTGTGTCACCCTTCCCCAAGCTGACCACATCATACTGCCTGCCTTTTCCCTTTGGAAAGGTTTGGCTTCTGTTTTCACTTAAGTACTTCTTTTGGGAGCAATTAGTTCTGTCTCTTTAGATTATTTAAATAGATGCTGCATACATTTTCAACAGAATTGTGCTGCTGAAAATGCAAGAGAACAATCTATCAAAATTAATTAATGATTCAGTTATAGATACTGTCTTTTTACTCCAATTTACCACTGAAGAATAGAACTCCCTTCTGCTGGTCTGTGTGATAAAAAGAAAAATGTGGGCGATACAAAAGCAACATGTTACAAACTGGAAGAAGAAATGGCATGTTATTTACAGCATGAAATGGTCATGTAAGAAACTATGAAATATGAACTCTCTCCCTGCCTTAATGTCTTCTGGGTTCTCTATTCCACACAGACACTACTGGGAGGTTTTGGGGTTTTTTAAACAGCAATTTTGGGAAGAAAATTAACCTGGTATCACTTTAAAATCACTTTAAAATATATTCTTAAAATAAAATGAAAACCTAGAGTCTGTCTAGGGATATTTAAGCATTATAGGTCTTATAGGGATAAAGAAATGCAATTAAGCAGCCCAAATATGTTACAGCAAAAATCTCATGTTACTTTTCTCAACTGAAGTACTGCTCTCCTCTTGGTGTGAATGCTCACTGACCTTTTTGTTGCAGGATTCAATGTCAACCATTTAGACATTGCCCCAAGGTATGCTAGCATCTTAATGGGGATTTCTAATGGAGTCGGGACCTTGTCTGGAATGGTTTGCCCTATAATTGTTGGAGCAATGACAAAGAACAAGGTAAATGGAAATACAGTTTTCAAATCTTCCAGTTTGATACAATTGGTTTCAAGAGAAAGAGCTTGCTATAACACAGCCTGCCAGGATATCCATATTGGAGTCTGGGACCTGCATCCAGGGATGCAAATTTGAGGCATGCTTCACTCTATGTCCACTAGGTTGATGCTTTTGTGGACTGACAAATCTTTCAAAGAAAGGTGGATATAACTAATTCTAAAATGTACACTTAAATGTTTTGGCTGTGCTGACTATCACAACGTCAATCCCTAATTTAAATCTTCCAGCTCAGAAGAGTTAGGTAAATCTATGTGCTACTCTGATTTAGCAAAATTCTTCTTTACAGACACGTGAAGAATGGCAGTATGTCTTCCTCATTGCTGCTTTAGTTCATTACGGAGGTGTGATCTTCTATGGCATATTTGCTTCAGGAGAGAAACAGCCCTGGGCAGACCCTGAACAGACAAGTGAAGAGAAATGTGGCTTTATTCATGAAGATGAACTTGCTGAAGAGACAGGGGACATTACTCAGAATTATGTAAATTATGGTACCACCAAGTCTTACGGTGCTACAACCCAGGTCAATGGTGGCTGGCCTAATGGCTGGGAGAAAAAAGAGGAATTTGTACAAGAGGAAGTACAAGACTCATACAACTACAAGGAAAGAGATTATTCATAACAAACTTAAATATTTGGTATATTTTGTAGTGTTTGTGATTAAATTCATTGTGATTGTTTGCACACAGAAATAAAATGTGGTATAAACATGTAAACACATATCAAACAGGAAGGTCTTACTGTAAAAAAATACATCAAAGTGCAATCTGTATGAGTTGTGATGTTATCACTTTCATTAGATTATATTTGTTCTATAAACATTAGAGTTTTAAGGGTTTACTGGTCAAAACTATAGAGGCAATTAGATACTTTATAGTATACAAGAGCTAAAACTCATAATTAAAGATTAAAGCACAACTAAGCAACCAAGTTGGCACATCTAATGCTCTTTTTAGAAAGCCAAAATTACTTGATCATTAAAAATGCACTTATATATTTGTTACACTGTATTGAAAGAGATTGTGTTAAAGACACACATTTACTCAGTGCAATGTAGGAGTTGTGTGTTTAGTCCAGGACAAGAACTTTCTTAAAGAAGAAAGGTTGAGTCCTAGGCATTTAGGAGGATTGATCCAGTTCCCTTAAGGGTAACTGTATCAAGCCTAAAGAACAAATAGGGCATATTGTATGTTTATCATGATTACATGCTGCAGGCTACTCTGTGATAAATAAAGGAATTATTTAGGAGTTTTATACTGAATGTTTGGGCACAATTTCTTATTTCTGTTCTTTACAGAATCTCATGAAATTAAGAGGTTTTCATGTTCTTCTCTGCATTTATCAACTAATATAAAAACAATATATAATATTAAGTCTGACTTTTCAGGCAGCCTGGCAAAATCCCTTTATCAAAAAACAAGATTTATTATTCTATTCTTTGCAGTATATTCCAAATTTATACTGGTGTCTTTAGAGAGAGAGAAAAAAAAACCCCCAATATAACATAGAAAAAAATATAGTCTTTTACAAAATTCCAAAGAGAAGTTTAATATGAGCAAGTAACCCTACGAAAAAGGATGTGTTTGTTTTGCAGAATATTTTGAAACCAATAGAAGAAACAGAGAATAATTTAACCCTTATTCTTCCCTTAATAGCTTTCATATTTTTACACATCGTGCCACACTTGTATACATAGATATAAGTTTATTGAAGATACTGTTATTATAGAAAATGATGTTATTTTAGAAATCCCTGAAATAAAAGATGTATTTGATCAAACCTAATAATAATGGACACTGAATATGAGTAACATAAAAACTCACAATAAACCAAAGTGGTAGACAACTAGTGTTGGGTTGAAAGAAGCCAACAAGCATCATGCTTGTCTTTTTAACATAACTCAACAGTGACTGCAACATTAGTGTACCAAGCAATAAGTGCAATGCATTATGAAGTGCATAATCTTCTAGACAATATATTAACCTTCATTTAGCTTGTTGTATATACTTGGGGTTGTTGGGATTGAACCAAACTGAACCAACTGAAGTTAGCAACACCAGACCACTTCTTAATACTCTAAAATGACAATAATGATCCATTTCTTAATTCAATCAAATGATTATTATTGTATGTAATAATCCATTCTGGATTCTTGGTCTGTTCATTGTATTGTGCTAGTGATTGGAAACCCTGCTACCGCAATATACAACTTGAGGATTGTTTTTTCTCCTTTTTTTTAATGCAAATCATACCTTGACCTTAAGAAAACAAGTATTTTGCTTTGTGCCTCAAAGTGATGTAAAATGTGACCATAGCTTTTGCTGTGTTTAATGAAAAAGATGTGGACTGTGTCACTTTTGTTGCTGCAAAAAGTGTTAATAAAATGCTCTATTTATCCTTTTATATAAAAAGGACCGCTATAGTTTCTTGTAATTTTTAGATGTGCTTTAATATAGATAACTAAAATTATAGTCACTGCAGAACAAATTCTGCTATCAACATGGAGAGAGTGTCTCACAGCTGGGAGCTCTGCTCCACCCAACCTTTTACATTGTCTGTTCTTGCCTCTGACCACGTGCATGCCTGTGGTGGGAGAGGCACCTGTCTCGAGATTGTTCCTTCTCTTGTAAGGATGGCTGGCATAGGTGTGGAAGAGAAAGGAGCAGGAAGATCAGTGTGACAGACAGTGCAGTGAAACTGGGAAAGACAGACTAATCTGTGTTAGCTAAAAAGCTGACACTGATCAGCATTCTCTAAAGAAAATGAAAAGCAACACATTGCTGTTCGTGGAATTTTTCCTTTCTTGATTATGCAACAAGGCTCCTTAACTGAAACATATTACTTGCCATCCATTTTTAAGATACCCTACAGCAATCAGTAACGTTAAGAACCCCTATATTAAAAAGAAGTATTTTTCTAATAAAATTTTTACTTTTCATTAATTTTCTTTCACCAGGGAGAATAATGTAGAAACATCGAACTGAACAAAAGGCTTCAGAACACTAAGCAGAGCAGTAAGAGGCCTAGTGCTTTCCACCAACAGGCTGGTTGTCATGAGATGCTGAATCAGACAAAGTTAATGCTAATTGTTTTGATGAACTGGCGTGATGTTGCTGTAGAAACTTCCTGAAAGATTCAAAAGTAGGGTAAGTAAGGGCTTCACAATTACTGTTGTATTTATTGCAGTAAGTGGACAGCTCAGAAAACACAAACTAAGTAAAAATCAATTCTTCTTAGTTTTCAGTCTAATCTTACAGGTTCTCTGTCTTGGAATTGTTTCAATAATTTCCTTTCATTTAATATAGGTAGGGTTTTTTTCTTATTAGCTTTTTAATTATGTAGAACTTTTTAATTATATAGAACAAAGAAGAGACTTGAATCCAGGCATTAGACACTGCACTGTTCAGTCAGCTACAGCTCAGTGAGGACCCAGCAACTGCCTGTGAATGCTACACTACTCCAGGAACCTCCACATTCTCTTTTTAGCTTTCTGCTTTGACTCCTTCACTTCCTCTTTCAATGGCAGAGCAGAGGAATCCATTCTTCTGAGAAGGAGTAGGGCCATGATAGGTTTTAAGGTTTTTGCTTCTTCACAGACTCCTGCTTGTGTGAAAATACTGGAAGCAATTATCAGGAGCATGACAGAGAAGGCAGAAGGGGGAAATGGAGAAAATAACTGGGTTCTTCAAAGACAAGCAGCAACGGCTGTGTCTGCTTTAGGGTAAAGGAGAGTTGAGGGGACATGACCCTTCATCTACACTTCTGTATTTATTCTCAGTATATAGGTTTATGTTTTTCCCTTGCTACTTCACTTTTATAAAGTGACATTGCTATAATATACCTCTTCAGCTTCTTCTGAACTGTGTTCTTTCTGCTCAGAGGTTTCTCTTCTGCACTCGAAGACTTGCTCTGCAAGCCTGTTGCACATGTAGGGTGCAGTGCTTCTCTTTTGGAAGACTCAGAAGGCCAAAACATTTCTGTTTGTTAATCAGACCATATTCACAGTCACTTGATGGTTTTGTCCTGTCACCAGTTGCTGTTCTGTTCTCCATCTGGTACTCCCTGTTCACTTATTATGATGAAAAAAAGAGAAAGGGATTGTTACTCACACTTTTATTTATTTCTTGGTTATCTTTTCAGTGAAGTAAGTAAAAGGAAGGGGCAGAATCCAGGCTCCCTTAAAATTGTTAGAAAAGCTTTGCATTTAGATGGGCTAGAATAACACCTCAGATGTTCACCTTCATGTCCTCAAGTGATTCCATATAGACAGTATCAGTCAAATAGTGACAATTCTTAAAATATTTGAATCTCCCTCAGTGGGATCCTTTCTGTTAACAGATACTCTTTGTTGCAGTGATAAAGCTATCAGAAAGTGCTCTTTGCTTTCAAAAGTGATCATGAAATTCAATTGATCAAATTTCAAAAAAAAAGCTTTCCTAAGGGGAAAAAGAAAGCCTCAAGGTAAAGGTTGAATAAAAGTTACAAAAGAATATCTGCAAATACGAATGAAATTCTCTTTCAGCAAGAAGCCAGGAATAGGAATGAAGGTGGAAGTCAGAATAAATGTCACAGTTCAAAGCCGTACCGTAAGAAAGATAACATCACAGTCTGTTGCTGCCTCTGAAAGATGAAATGTTTTGTTCCTTTCATGGTAAGATGTGAAGGAGTAAAGGCTAGTCTAAGTCTAGATTAACTACTGAACAGCAGCTGCTTTTGTACTTATTGGGAATTTGTCTGTGTTTTTTCTTGAGTAATTTTTATTGCACTGGGAGATTTAAGAGTAAATAATCAAAGGACCTAGAACTACAGTCAGATATTTTAATTAGATAACTGTGGATATCCTCTCTTTCCAGCCAATGTGTCTCATGTTGCTATTCTAGCTTTGCTTAATGCCTCTTCACTCAGTTGTAACCCCAAGCACAGCAGAGAAAGAAATGTTTATGTTTACTTGCAAGCCACTGCAGAAGCCTGTGTACTTAGTTACACCGATGCCAAGTGCTTAGACAGTATCTTCCATGTTTGGGAATTAATATCACAAAATGATTGTTGGCAAATATCTCCTTGGTAAAATTTTAACATTAGAAACATAGAGTCCTTGCAATTTTTGTTTCAGGTGAAGCCACGTTCTCTCAAACACCACAGGTGAGACATTACAAAACAATACAAAATTAGATTGTGAGCAATGGTCTAACCTCTGACAGGCTCTTATCTATAGGAAAGTAGGTAGAGAATAAGTAGGAAACAGATGTAATGCCAGACATAAAAAAATGGGTAAGTTAGAAATTACAGGAAAAAAAGCATTGTAGGAAATTTGAGGAAAAGTTTACAGATGATTTGATAGAATTCCTCACTTCTGCATGGAGAATGATAGAATCCTTTTGCCATGTATGTTGCTGAAACAGGCAAAAGAGGATGGGGATATATTTGATAGAAACAAAGCAACAGGGTTGCAAAGAGATAGTCGTTCAACTTTGGTGGAGCAGCTCTACTGTGTTCTGGTGATTGAGGCCAGTTCAGTAAGTGCAAGTGCCCCATACATCTGTCATTTAAATTTTGGAAGACTTCATTTATGCACATTTTTTTATGAGTTAACACACAATGAATAAAGAGTCAGGCAAAAAACCAAGTCGCAAATCAGTTTGAAAATGCATATAATGAAACTGCTGAACTACTTTATAAAGGACTACTGTCTTCCAGTATTTGGGAGATTTTTCCTGGCTATGGAATTTACAATCAAAACCCATATATACATTATAGCAAATATAGAAGAAAAACCCCGTGAGCAAATAGTGAATCATGTGCAGTTTAGTCTAAAAAAGGCAACTCCACAAGGAGCCACTAGAGTATAAGAAATTTCACTTATTTGTAAATTCATGAGAAATATAGTTAGTCAAATCCAGGCAATGAATTATGAATGGTTCTGAGTAAAGGGGAAAACCTGTACATACTGTACAACTGACAAAGAACAGTTTGACATCCAAATACTGAGAAAAATACTGAATATAAATTAAATAGTAACTGAGAATATAAAAACTTTTTTCTATCTCACAGCTGCCAATCTAGTGATGAAGTATATAGTTCAAAGGTGTTGTCTTTTGTTTACAATAAAGAATGAAATGTTTGCAAGAGGCATGAATTGTGTAATCTGTCTTTCTCTGGTATTTCTGAGTTGCCTGCCCATCTTTTAGTTAATGATACATCTTTCTTCAAACAATGGTTTTTAAAGAGAAAATTTGGCTAGTAGCTCCATTTTCTGAGTATACAAAAACTAGCAGTGTGGCTACTATATTGATAACATCAAAGAAGACTGGCAACATGGTGTGCCAAATTCTCCAAAGTCCAGTTGTGTGCTTCTAGCTACTCATACTCTTGCATATTTCGACATGTGTCTCATATCTTTTATCTCTGACTCCTGAAGGAACCTCTGATTCCAGACTACCCACTCTATGTCAGGTTGATTAGATAGAGAATCATATGTACTGAGAACAAGCACCATAACAGGGGAGTTGGAACGACATGATATTTAAGGGCCATTACAACCCAAGCCATTCTCTGGTTCTATGATGGGAGCTTGACATGACAACTATTAAGATTTTCCTTTCAGCAAGGTGAATTACTTTCAGGATTTTCAGATAGGCTACGTTGGTATGAAGAGAAATATTTGCCCGACTGAAAATTTTAAACAGAATTCAACATCAAATATGGCAAGTGTGTTGAGTCTCATTTTTATTGTCTCACAAACACCTGTTTCCCCCATATCATAAAAGCTTATTAAACCAAATCTTTCTCCCTTTTCTCCATTCCAAAATCTTTCTGTCAGGACTCTGACATAAAAAGGCCTTGCAAATAGATGGCAATCCATTTCTCAGTCTTCACCACCAAAGTTAAATATGCACACATGACTTTCTCTCTGTCCCCTCAGTCATATGCTCTGCTCATATGACAAATTTGGCATTTGCAGGGGAAAGAATTAGTCACTGGAGCAGCGAGGGAGAACTACGGATTCCTTACAAAAGCAGTGCCTTCAAACCATGTGTCTGCTACTCATCACTCCCTTCACAGGAGAATTCCAAAATACTTTGCGTGTTTTATGGTAAGTTGCCTTTTTACAAATAAAATTATCATAATGACAACTCTCTGAGGCTGAAGGCTATGGGCAGAGCTAGGAACAGTACCCAGTTTCTAGCACTAATGTACTATAGAACTATGGTTTTTGGTGAAGAATTAAAAATAGACCCATACTTGAATTAATTGAATTGAAGTTTGATTAATTTCATCCCAATTTAATTATTGATTCTCATAGAGAGCTTGACCCATTAGAGTCTGAAAACTGTGGTTGAACTGCTGGGAAATACATTTAATAATTTTCTAGACTCATTTCTGTAAATGGGACTGAGAATGCTGGATATGTTCAGCAACTCACAGGATTTAAAACTAGTTGTGAATCATTTGATGGGGAAAATTACTTCTCTATCTCCCTTCCAGAGGCTCCCTTCTAGGGCACAGCCTTGTTTTCCCATTTATAAAATTTCTGTTGTTCGTCTTTAAGCAGTGAGTTGCAAGAAATAAGATTTTACTGGGCACTTGAATGAACCACTTTGAGCTTCTTAGCTTTGCAGATGTGCAGTGAATGAATGAATGATCCTTGAAGGATCAGAACAATTGCCAGTGATTGAGACTGCATGTACAGACTGCTGCTGTCTTGGTAGCACTCACACAAAGGAACTCTAGAAGATACTAAAATTATATTATTAGGAGCATATAGATTTCTAAATAAAACTATTATCTCCTAAAAATCATCATCTGCATTTCAGGTTCTACACCTCTCAAAATGCAGCATTTCAAAGAACCATGCTTTAGCAACCATGGTAATTCTATGTAAAAAAATGCAATTACACTGCATTTTCTGCATTCATATTTCTTAAAGAATATGAAACACGAATTATATATTTTCCTCAAGGGATAGGAGTCTGTGAATTCCTTTTTTGAGAAATATGTTCATTTCTACACAAATGTAACAGAAGAATACAGAAAGTCTAACAGTTTATCTTTGAGATTAATGAGCAAAAGGCCCCTTCACTTTCTCTTTCCTAAATGCAAGCAAATGTGTTTCTCTGTGCTATAAATCAGAAATATACAAGCAATCAAATTAATTTTACAATAAAATATACCTACTTTGGATTGAGTGTATAAAATATAAACATTCTATCCTAGGACAATGACAATGCTTCTATGACAGTGACTGATCTACGCAAACCAAGGGCAGTAGTAACTTGTGTTTGCCAAGAACTTTTGCAGCTTTTCTTGCCTTCTCATTGTGTTGTACAACAAAAAATGCATACAAGTAGTTACCATGGTAATTCCTGCACCACGTGATGGTCATAAACTATTGCAGAGATACAGAGCATTTTCTTAAAGAAGTATGTGTAGATGCACACAGGTAACAGATAGTAATTTTTAAATAAATCTCCTTGTACAATACATCTTCAATCCAATCAAGTGTGAAAATATTAGCAGAGAAAAATATCTTGCCAAGGCTTCTTAAACTATGCAACTGTAACAGTGAAAACACATTTGCACATAATTAGTTCAGTGGGCAGAAACGATTGATTAGATTTTAAAACTTTAGGATAGAAACCTTTTTCATCAGCAGTGCAAGAGTATTGCACATACTTTGAAAATAAACATAACAAAAATAATCAATTATTTCCTTTGTAAAATAGTCCTGAAAGCACTTGGCAGACACAGTAAGAAGGTGCTTGATTGTGTTAAATTAAACTCATTCAGTCACAGAGAAGCAGCAGAATGAATCTGATTTTGAAATTCTGGATTTTTTTCAAATATGGAAGCAATAACTTTCATTAGCTAACATGTGTTTTAGTCTGCAGTCACAACCTAAATGCCAATGTCTGAAGAAAATATCCCAATTTTTCAAACAGAAAAAAGTATTTCAGCCTTAGGGGTATGCCCTTGCTTTGCCATCTGAGAACAGAGCTCTTGCTTTCAAAACAGCTTGTCTTCACCTGTGGAGCAATCTCTCATCAGAAATCTCTGTCTAAAGTTCTCATTTGGGTTGCTATGAGGCAATGCCTAGTGTGTGACTAGGGAAGGACGTGAAAAGACAGACAAAGTAAAAAATGCTTCATGTAAAGATTTGCTTACCTATGTGGGAACAGCAAGGAGAGAAGATGAAGGAGGCCCCATACTTCTCCATGTCCCCACTTTTCCTGTTCCACTAGTTGCAAATACTCAGCTTTTGCATGGCTCACAACATGGAGAGCAGCAAAGTCCATCAGGCAACCTTTTACTGTTCTCTACAAAGAGCCAGGACTGATATTCTTTGTCAAGCAAAGGTTGGGAGAGAAAAATAAAACAGCTCTAATTAGGGATAGAAATTAACAGTATTCGATTCTGTGTATAAGTGAAGATGCAAGGGATGGAGAACTGCAGCTTCTCCCAGCATCTGAAGAAAAGGAAGGGCCATGAGCACTTCAAAAATGCTTTTTCCAATATTTGAAACATTTTTTGGTGCATATTTTCTTTGTCTGTTTTCCATATCAGAGCAGGCCCCGTTTCTCCTGTTCATCACCATAAGGCACTTAGAGTTGCAAAACTGAGTCTCAGGAAAACGTCAACTATAATGAAAAAGAAAGAGGAAAAATTATAAAAGAGAAAAAGTTGGCAACAAGTTCTCCTATGGGTCACATTCTCACAAGTTTGGCAAGTTCTTCTGTTACATGCACTAAAAACATGCTACCACCTCAGCTGCTTCTGCTGCTGCCATTGCTGCTCTGGTGTGTGTCACCAGGGTATTGTCCACAAAAAGAACTCCTCCTAAAGCACTGCATAACGTCACTGCCAGTTGACAACATGAAAAATCAGCTCTGCTCTTGAAAAACACCCCTGGGGGTTTGCCACTTTCTTTCTTTCTTTCTTTACCACGAAGTAGATTGTGAAAGAAATGGAATATTTTACCTTTGATGAAGAAAGCACAAACTATTTATTATTACAATGGGATGTGCAAGGATAAGTTTGAGGATATTGGAATATATAAGTGGATCTAAAACCTGAGAGTCTAGAAAAGATGAGGTCCTCCAATAAGGACTACAACACAGAGCTGAGCAAAAGTAGTTTTACCACTCATGGAAACAGTAGTAGAAAATCTCTGTAGTGGTCTGACTGATTTATTTTTTTCCCATTCTTTAAAGATTTAATTTTACTCCAGGTGTAAACCAGTTGCTGTCAACATACAGAACCAACACACAATTTAACAAAAAGTATTTTAAATTTTCTGACGTGCCTTCTGTTATTTTTTTGTCACTTTCCTACTACCTTGTTGTTTAATCATAACTATAATTTTTGTTCTGGTAAGTTGTGGCTCTCTATCATTCACAGAGCTGGAATGAAATACTGATTATATCTGACATGCCAGTGGCATTTCCTCTTTGTCAGGGGTACTCAATGTTGTAGTCCTTATTGGAGGACTGTGCTAAGCTGTAATGCAAGCTAAAAGCTTTTTTTAGGTATGGAAAATAGTTCATTTTTACTAACAGTTACACACAACCAGATTTAGTTAAAGAAATACGGCTGGATTTAAAGGTCACAAATCCTCCAAAGACCTAAAAATAATCAATTATTTAGGGGGTTCTGGAGCTTTTAAGTCTGTTTCTGCAGTACAGAAATCAGATGTGTGTTATAAACAGGAAATGGTGCCCTAATAGCTTACAGTATTATTTTGCATGGGGAAATTACACAATTCAATGTGTACACTGCATAACATGATACCAAAATCTGCCCTTCTACATGTCCTCATTGATTTTAACATTATTTAAGTAGCTCAGAACATAAAGAAAACTATTGCAAGAAGTTTTAAGCTATAGCATACTTTAATGACATGTATAGTATTAGTACATTCTGTGCAACACAGCAAAGTTTTCACATGGGTCAAGTATACCTTTGACTCCAAAGGTGTAGATGCCTCCTGGAAATGAACCAGGGCAGTTCTGCTAAATGAGGGATTACTACTTTTGAGAACCCTCACCAAATTAAGGATCATTCTATTTTAGTGCAATGTGTGAGCATATGGAATCAGAGGATCCAGAATTTAACATATACAAAGCACCAGTCAAGCCTCAGAAACTGAGGGTTTAGGGGGAAAAAAAGTAATAATTTTTGTGAGTCAAGTATTAATTTAATCAGTTTTTCACCTATGCTGAGGGTCTTTGTTTTTAACTTTCTGGACCATAACAATGTCATTACATTACGTTGTCCAGCTTTCTTCCAGATGTATGAGGAAAAATTGCAATTGGCATTTTGTTTTCAACAGAAGTTTGCGATTCTCACAGAAGTGTCTGAATTAGGAGGCTTGTTCCTCAGCAAAACTGCTAAGCACGCTTCCACCTTTGCTAAAAGGCTGACAAATTCAAATGAAGGTGGTCACCTCAGTGTTGCCTCTGGCAGTTTCCCAAGGTGGACATGCTCAGGCCATACTGCTTACATTAGGGTTCCACATCTTCTTAGTTACCCTGAGATCAGAACTGAATTTCATCCAGTCTGGGTGTTCACAGAGCTGAGCCCAGAGCCTGTGATGTATTATCACATCTGCCTCCCTGCGCAGATGTCTGATAGCAGTAAGCTGTAGAAATGTTAGGACCAGCAAAAGATTTTAAAAGTGGAAAATTTCATTATTTGCAGAGTTACACACAGATGCTGCAGGACTGCAGCTTTATATGCAGGCAAGCAGAAACAATACAGAGAAATTAATGGGGTCCATTGAAGACACCTACTATGGAGCCTTTCTGTGGAGTCAGATCCAAAGGTTTTTCAGCTTGCTTCCAATAGCAGAGTCCTGACACTAAAGAAAAGGCAAGGACAACTAAACCAAACAAAAATGGAACTGTCTTTTAGGAAAAATAAAATAATTATTTTGTCTAACAATGCCTTCCTCTGCCAAAACTGAAACACTCTGGTTTCACTGAAACATCATTTAGCTGAAAATCAAAAGAAGTGTCAAGAATAAAGCAATCTGGTTTTGCACTTCTGAACTGAAAGTTTGTAGTTTTTCTTACACACAGAGTGGAAACAAAATAAAATGTTTCAAAACATCTGTTTCCCAGAATTTTAACTTTAGAAATTCTGAATTTTAGATGGTTTTTCCCTAAATTGAATAGGAATAACTGCTGAAATCTTCATTTTTCTACAGGCTGAATCTTCTGTCTTCTGTGTAGCATTCAGATTGTTTCACCTTCTCAGGAAAGAACAACTATCTTTGGTCTACAGCCTCACTGGACTGGTGTGCTGAGAAGTAATTAAAAACCTGTATTATTGAGCTACAATTTTCACTCTCCTGGCAGAATGGAAAAAAACCCCATTAAGGCAGTAACATCCAGTAGAGTCTCAATAATGCTTTCACAAATGCTGTCACACAAGGTAGGCATAAGACCTGTGCTGTGTTATATTAGATGACTGTTAGCTGTTTGGCAGGCCCAGGCTCAGAGAAACAGACAAACAAACAAAACCACCAAGTAATGATGGCTTGAAATATATTAAAATAACAAGACAGACTCAGCAACCTGAAGACAATCGTTGTATAGCCTCATGGCAGTCTTGTAGTCAGTTCTTCTGCATCTTTAGCTTGCTCACACAAGTAAAAGCAGGCAGCATAAGGAAATCTTTGCCTCAAAGAAAATACTAAACACATACACATTTATTAAACCAGCTTGTTTGACCACACCTATGAGTTCATGCTACTTACTGCAGAAGTAAAACACATGTAACGAGAATAAAACTACAGATTTGTACACACTGTGTGTTCATGCAGCTAATGAAAAGAGATTTGTGGTTCAACATGATGATCATGCATTTCTTAAACAGAAATGTTCATGTACAAAATTATAAATAACAGCCGGTTCTAGCATAAAAAGGGAAATGAATATTAAACAACCCTTTTTGTTGCTGAAAATTTTAAAATTAGGTTTGTTTTCCATTAGGCAGAGAGATGTTGACAATATTTACTTATCCTAAATTTCCTGCTTTTATGTGGGCAGGGTAGGTGCAATGCATCAGAGCCCTTAGCATCCCCTCCTCTGAATGTCTTGATGCTGACAAGCTTTGCTCATTTGTCAGAATGCTCTCTGCTCCACTTAGTTTCACAGTAGCTGTGAGACTGGTCTCCAAAGCCATGCACACCACAGATATTTATGCATATAAAGGGATGGAAGCAAGAGGAAGCTTGCAAAGAGGGGCTGGCTGTTCCCCTCTGGAGCTCTAAATGTGGAGCTTTAGTCTCGCTCTGGCCCACAGGGAATACTCACAGCAGTGCAATCAGGTTTTCTATACATCTTGTTAAGCCAGCACTAGACTGAAAAATGCCAGTTTTCATCCATACGTCTCCATCTCCTGAGCCCTAAGCTTGTCCTAAGATCTCATAAAATACTTGCTTCCACCTGTTTCCACGGGTATCCCCTAGAGTTTGCCATGAATTTAATTGCCTGCCAGGTTTTATGTCTGCTTAAACTACAAGACCTTTAAATAATTTATATCCTAATTACTGTTCATCATTTTTTAACTAGAAGGCTCAATTGCATTCACACAAAAGAAAATTCATGGGATTCATTCTGGGGAAATACTTTCAAGGAGCCATATAAAAATAGCAAGTGTGATCATGGTTTTGAAAAATGAACTTAAAGTTGCTCTAATAAAACGTCATAAAAACATTAATCGTTCCCTTCTGATATGGATCATAGTAATTTTGGCACAGATTCTATTAAATAATTTAATGTGAAATGTAATACCTCAGATTTCTGGGAGAGCTTATGTATTGATCATCTCATTCAGGGCTACCATTTTGCTTGCAATTTATATTCCTTTTTCCCAAGCAGCAGGATTAAACCCAACCAACTTTTCAATCAGTCTCAACTAACACAACCCCAGGCTATCAAATTCATCTGAGATAATTCAGAGCAGAAGCCTGCAATGCCTCTGAGCCACAGTTCAGAATTAAACTTCCCTTTTTGGAAAGGGATTTTCAGTGTTTTTTTCAGGACTACAGTATTTTCAGGATCAAGCAAGTAATGCTTACAGTTGCACTATGATTTGTGGCAGGGCATCTTACGGAGAGGGGAAATCATTCTAATGGAGTGTTGTAAGTTCCTTGAGTTCATCAAGTTAATAGAAGACACATGTCTGGAATGATTTTACTGTTAGCATTGTGTCTGAGAAATATACGCAAAGGAAAAAGAGAAGATGAAATTATAGGACAAGGGTAAGACTAAAGGCTTTTGAAGTTTTACTGTTGCTACCAGGAACAGCCGTAACCCTTTTACAGGTTTCTGGTATTCCTGTTAAGCGTCTCCTGGCCATTCCATTAAAAATCTGAGTGTGTATCCATGCATGATTGCTTCTCCGTGTTTGCCCAGCCGGGTCTGTCTAAGAGAGTAGGGGCCAAAAATTTCCATGGTCTGTACAACAAAAAGCTCTAAAAAATTAATTTCTTGTGAATTTCAAAAAAAAATACATGCCTTGGTAGATAGAATTAGGTGTTGCAGGAGACATTTAGTTATTAAAATGTTTACTTAAGAAAATAAAACTGTTAAAAGTTGATGACTTTAGAAAAAAAAGAACAAAAATGACTGCTCAGACATACATTTGTAGAACTTTACTTAAATGAGTAGTGTAACATCTATGAGTAAATCTGGCAATATATGGATGTGTTTCCTACGTCTGTATGTTGGATCTGACTCACCAGTGTAGTTCAATACCTGATCTCCAATTCCTTCTTCCCAGGAAGCCCTTCAGGCACAACCTATCTGGCTTTCAGGGTTCTGAAGTGCCACAATCCTGGCCAGAACAGGTGCTTATAGCATCATTGAACTAGAATGTTTTAACAAACTTACTAACGAAAATAATTACTATTGCATGCCCTTGTCTACATTCCTTGCATGCTGATGCCTGTCTGGCCTAATGGCCACATAACAAATCCCATGTATGCATGTAACTGGGCAAAGGAGAATACATGGGTCTCCATTATTTTCAGAACAGACTATTTGCATTTCCTTTCACTCAAAAGATTGTATAGAACTGGAACACATGGGGAAAAAAAAGGACAAAAGAATCTTCATGTCAATCCACTGAGTTGTGGAATTATAAGTTATATGGCAGATAAAAAATTTCCATCTGATTTTCTGTACACCTGTTGGATCAAAGGTGCTACACACACAAACCCCAAAAAAACCAAAACCAAAACCAAACCAAACCAAACAAATCCAAACCCAAAGCAAAAAACCCAGTACAATCAATGACTGCATATTTAGATTACAAAAGTAAGTTCTCAATTGCCCACATTTAGCTTTACTTAATTCCTCATCACATCTGAGCTTGGTTAGTCTATTCAGGAAGTATGGTTAAGTTTTTCATCTAATACTGAAAAAGGTGGCAAAGATTTCTGAGCCAATTTTGTTCCCCAGCCTTGCCCAAAGGCCTAGCAGATATTCTGTTTTTCCCTTCAGCCAAGGCAACATATGGAAATAATACAGGGCAGATATCACTCCAAGTCATTTTTATGCTCTTTGAAACCTGACTGTTCAGGCAGTAAAAGTATTTCTTGACACAAGTGCTGTAAGCTACCATGCTCTTGTTAAAGCAGGCAGTTGCTTGCAGCCCAGACTGAGCAAATATAGTGACCCACATACTCCTTGGCCCGACAGATCGATCTCTCCCCCACCCCCAGACAAAGAACATCACGCCTCTGTGGGTATCTGTAAGAAAGCAGCACACAGCCACCCATGGCAGCTTGATCCAGTGCAGTGTCTGGGCACTGGGTGACACTGAAATCTCTTAGATACAGCTTAACACGTCCCACCCATTCCCACAGAAACATACATGTGTCAAAGCGACAATCGGATTCCCACTTCCACATATTCTGCTCAAGCTTGGAAATATTCTGCCTGCGCATGATTCCAAGCACACAGCGGGATTACTGGGGCAATTCTTAAAGACAAATAAAGAATTTTATACTTAGTTCATGGATACACATCTACTCTCCCATCAGTAAAATTAAAAGGAAATATGCTTATTGTCAAATTGCCTCAAATACAAGATTTTTGCTTCCACCATGTCCCTGGTTCAAAATCAGATAATCGTATTCACTACTGAAAGTATTGCTGTGGATTCATAAAAGGAATTAGTATATGCAACCTGCTTAGCAATGCTAATATTGCTTTGCCAAATGCTTCACCTCAACAATTTTTGTATCAACAAGGGAAGTTCAGAGGATGTTGCTGTAATAAATTATTTTTCCTGAGGGAGATTAAAGTCCTCTGACAGTGCCCCATGTGTTGTAATAACTGTGGGCTGTAACAGTTTCATCATGCTGTGGTATCCCTTGTTGATTTATTACCTAGCTAATGGTCTTTAGAGGGGAGACTTGTTAATAATTTTAATTCACTCCACACTCAGTTCACCACAGAGAGCGTCATGTGTACCATCACACCGTGAACTTTTAACAGCCCAAAAGACTGACTGAGCTGCAGCTCTCATTCACAAAGAATTAATCAATACCTAAAGGCAGGGATCTTCAGGTAGAGGAACATCCATTAGGATCCTGACCTGTGTCTCTTAAAGCAACAGAGATTTTCAAAATCCTTCAAAACCAATTTACAGGACAAAAGGCTGCACAGCATTTCTCACATAGCAACAACCACAGTCAAACTAACTAGTTAAAAAGGCAGAACCCTCTGTTGCTTATAACTTTAAAATGATGTTGTATATGATGGAAAAAATCAGTTACTTACTTTGTGCTGCACACTAAGTCTTTTTTCTTTTCAACAGTACTGTCCATGGAACAGTTAATGAGCTGCAGAATAGCAACTTCTCTGAATATTAAAAAAAAAACCCAACAAATTAGGTATGTGTTTAATGTTTATATTAAAAATACTGCTGTCTCTTGGGAAAAAAATGTTAATTTGTGCAACACAACCATGGAAGGTATAAGGGTCTTTCATGTGAATGGTCTCATTTTCAGTCAGTAATTAAACACAATTCACTAGGAAAAGAGCTCCACACATTTTGTAGGAGTTGCTCAGGTAGATATTCTCAGAAGTGATCATGAATTCAGTGGCCCAGCAGTTACAAGAAACCACTACCAACGGTGTTGCCATGTAAAAAGGAGGAAAATATATATACTTGTAATGGCATAGATGTAACTTTCAAGTTATCTAAAAGTTAGTTTTGGTGATATGCCTGAATGTGTCTGGGGCTAGGGCAGAAATTCTATTGACTTCAAAGAGCACCCAAAACCAATGAGCATTGATTGGAACAAATTTAACTACAATAAATACACTGGATTATACTGTAAGTTTCAAAATTAAATCCTGCATTTTATCTCAATACTGGCATTTTACAGAAAGTATTGAAACCCTACACCCTAAGCCAAAGGCAGTGAGAGTTGGCAGGAGGCACAAGTGCTACCTGTAACATATTTGAACACTCTTATTTAAATTGGTGACTGCTACTAGATACTAAGTGATGAGGATTTAAACATCTATTTTATCAACTACTTTTGTCCATTGAAAGAAAAGCAGCAGCATAGCATTAGGATGCTCTAATCTCCTTTGCAGGATAAATCAGATTGGAAATATATTTAGGTTGATGAGATAGACATCTTTATTCCTATTCATTCCAAGTAAAGGATACAGAAAGCCAAAATACCTACTGGGGTTCCTGAGCATGATCAAAATCATGTTAGTATGGCAGATTTGTTTTCATTCTAGTCACACTGCTGTTTATAGCATATGCAAAATACCCCTTGTGCATTTAGTCTAAGAACGTCAGGAAGAAGGTTCAGAGAAAGACACAAGGCTGTGTACATCCTAGTCACAAAGAAAACACAAGAAAACTAAAAAGCACATCTGAAACAAAAATAAATCTGATTTGGATCGTTTTCTGCTAGAGAACATATATATATATATATATTTATTTTATTTTTTTAACAAAAAATCAGTGAGTAAAGAATTATTTAGCTTGCAAGTCTTGCTCTACTGTAAAAGTAGGTAGAGACCCATACCCAAACATCAAAATATCCATCTAATACCAGGTTTTAATTGCTTTTCCTTGTCACTCAACCACATTCAAGGAATTTGCAGCCTTGTTTATTTTCATATAGAAAAAGTATTTTCCCTTTACATGGATGAAACTAAATGAAGCAGAGGACAAAAAGCAGAACATTTTACTACTGAAAAGGTATTTCATAATTGTCTGAAGCATTGCAATTCAGTAAAACTCACCAATGTTATTGGTAGTTCCATCCAGTGTTGATTTAATCAAGCTGATACAAAGCAGTTAAAGTCAGGGCCTGGTTCAAGTAGCTTCCTCAATGATAATTTATTTTCCTTGAAGCTAGACATTAGTTTCACACCCTTTGACACTTCTGATAATGAAAATATTGATAGCTTGGTACAGTTGTAAAGAACACATGAATAAAAGCCACAGGATCAGCCTCTTTGTCTGTTGCAGGTGCCTGGGAAGACCAGGCCACTTCTGAGGGGGACACAAGAATGTGACGCCAACCCAAAATTATGCTGCTGGCAACCCAGGCTGGGCACCATGGATACACTTGAGCAAGGTGAGTGAGAGGCAACTGCACGAGCAGGGGACTTACACATTACATTCCAGGAGAAGGTGGATGTACTCAGAGAAACTCGGAGAAGTGTCAGGGTGGATCCTATTGCCATCTTCCACTCCTTTTAGGAGAATGGAATTGAAATCTTAGGGATGTACACTGGTGAAACAAAGGGGAAAGTTGTAATTGCCATCACATATGAAGTTAGGTTTCACTATGGAAGTAGCTAAATATGGAGAGAGGTTGCTTAGAATTCAACATTTAACAAAATTAGAAAAGTAATATTGACTAGCTGCAATTGAACACATTGCTGATCACAGTGTGATGGATGTTTTCTGTTACATACATGGTTACAGTTATATAATACGCTGCAGCACTATTGTTCTGTAATGACAAGTCTGATTTTCTGTGGTAATAATATAAAAAAATTTATAGCTTATTAATATGAAAAAGCAATGCACTGATCACTTTAAAACCACAGCAGAATTCTCCCGTGACTAACTGTGTATTCTGATGTTCTTCCAGTCTTACATCCATCTGCAGAGCTTCCATGAATCTTTAATTCCCTTCAAACACAGTGATGCCAGAATCACTTTTCATCATCATGTCCACTCCACAGAATTCCAATGATCTCCACAAAGCAGAGTATAAAAGTATATTTCTGAGATTGACTGCTTCACAAATTATGAGCCATAGTAAATGAACATTAAGTTTCATTACCACACACTCTCTTCTTGAAGGGTTTTCAAACAATATTTCCTTTGATTGTTCCAGATGCTCGGAACAAGGTGGGAAAATAAAAGCACTTTCAATACCAAAACTGATCTTTTGGAAAAATTGCTTCCATAAACGTGATAATTTTTAATAAGTTCTTTCATTGTAGAAGTACTTCACTAAAATTGTAGAGAGAAAAGTTTCTATGCATAACATTTTTTTTCTCTTTGATGAGCATTATCTTTTGCTGCTCAGAACCTCTCATTTATTACTTAGTTATGCAGTTTTCCCCATTTTTCTTCTATTTTAGCACTGTAGTATATTTATACTTTATGTTAATGAATCATGTCCATAAAATTTCTTCTCTCTTTATTGTTTTCTTCACTATTGCATTGCTGGTTCCTTCCTTATGAAGGAGAGAAATGCAAGAGCAATGCAATTTTAGTTTCTGTTTGCTGTATCTTGAAAACAATAATTTTAAAAATTTTCATTTTCAAAATGTTTTCTTTTGCATAATGTTACCTTGTTTTCTTAAGTATCTTACATCAGAAATTAAGTATTTAAGTTTTTAAAATCTAAATTTTTTTAAACTATTTTAAATATTTTATAATGCATTTTTATAATATCTGTATTTTTTATAAATATTCATTCTAGTGTTAGAAAAAACCCACACATGAAATAATGGAAATTATATATGACCCATGTTGCATATTTTATTTTATTGAAAACAGATGAGAGATAGGATTATTCCTTTATAAGCCCTTATAATTATTCCTTTATCACCATGTTAAAACTGTCTAAACCTCTAATTTCTGACTTTCAGTGGCCCAACTTTGCCTTTGACTATAAGACAATATGTAGTATTACCTTTTAAAGTAAAAATTTGTTATCAGCTCTTGGTACTATTTTTAGAAACAGTAAAGCTGAGAAGATGTAGCATAATGAGTGATATAATACAGTTGGTGAAGACCTTAATATTTGAGAGGCAGCAGAATAAAACAAATTGAGAGGAATATCAAAGAAAAAATAAATCATCAACAAACTCCTGGCTTCACTGAGGAAGGTCTGCAGGAGATGAGAGCACGACTTCACTGAACTCAGGAGAATTACCTGTAAGGTCATGATTCTCCTTTACCACCTGCCACCCTTCTCCTGGTGGTAAGGCAAGCAGAGTGTTCCTTCCGCACTGGCTCACCACAGCTGACCCTCATGGGATATTGGAGCAATTCACCCCATTTCCTCCTCTGTGTGCTGCAAATGAGACCATGTACACATCAAAGTGGGTACTAAATGTAAGCAATAGAGCAAAATTTGTAGGACAGAAGTGCAGCATATCAAACATTTATATTGCAAGGTAGCCTATTTTCATTAATAGATGAAAAATCCCCCTTTCTTCTATTTTTTTTGTCCCCTTTAGTTCTTCTGTTTCTTGGTTGTCTACAGAAAGGACCAGCTAATGATATGCCCTGTATCAAGAATACACAAAAGTAGCACACTGCTATCTACTGAATTATGCCCTACATGAGCTCAAAACCAGAAGCAAATCCCAACAGTTCTTCAACTTCATCATTTCCTGAGACTGTTTTATTACAGCTACAGCTAATAAACAAATTTTTCAACATGGGGCAGTGGACCCTGAAAACACGGTCTGACCAGATGGGTACAAGGATGCAGACAAATAAATAATTAAAGATAAATGAGGCTTCACAGCTTCTGCAGGAAATGAGTGACAGATCTCATGCTCCGAGCATTAAGATGACATGAATTCAAAAGGCCTGAAATTTATGTGGCCCATTAACACTGCACACATGTGCACAAACACATGCCATTTCTTAATCAGTCCTGGCTCTGTTTTCATGTACCAGCCCTAGGTCAGAAAGGGTGAATGCTTCCAATCAATATCCAGTTGTTAGAGTAACAGCCATGTCCGTTCTGGATGGCTGAGTGGGTGAAAACATGTTTGTTCTACTTAATGTGACACAGTCCCGTCAAATTAACAACCACAGGCGCAGAAGCAGACTTGCTTAATGGGCTGAAGTCAGTTCCACGGAGAATTATTAACAACACTGAACCAATAGATCGGAAACCTCATTACTGAAGGTTTATTTGCCGATAATAACTAAAGGCACACTTTATGTACATAGGTGGTGTCTAATTTTAAAGGTACAGCATGCTACGGGACTTAGTAAACAGGCTGTCTTTACATTGACATAACCTCAAGATAACATCTGTATATTGTGGGAGTAGTAGAGTTATTTAGACAAGCCCCCCGTGCAGTCAAAATATAATAGATGCTAACCTTGTAAGTGTAAAGCATTTCCTTTTTCTACTGTGAGTCAATGATAACTGTACATGATATGCAAGAAAGCTGAACCTCAACATAACAGCCGTAACCAAGGTCTAAAACACAAATTTAGCTCCCCTGTATATTGCTAGGATAGAGTAACTGATAGTGGTTAAAAGTCAGCTTCAGTCTGGGCCAGCTTTTTGCCACAGGCAGAACTCCTTGCCCATGCAGTAGTCACATTCTGGTAGCTGGATTGACAGATCCTCTTCCCTTTCGCATTACTATGAGATCTCGAGGTAAAAATAAGAAAGTCAACCACAATCATTCAGAAAAAAGCCTTTTATTCAGTAATGGCTGAAATTTGTCTTACTTGATAGCACCTGGTGCTCAGCTGACAGATGCAGGGATACAGCCCAGGTAACTCTGCTACACAGAAGGGAGAGTAAGAAGAAAGGCAGAGGTGCAGAGCTGGGCTTATTTTTCATTGGGGAATGGAAAGGTGAAGATGGCAAATGATGTTAGTAGGGGAATCTTTTTTCTTCCTGAAGGGGTACCATGGTTAGCCCAGCTTTCCAGAGCTCTCAGTGGTTTTTTTCCCTCAGCTATTTGCTGCCACAGCCAAGTGGTTACTTTGCCTTCACAGAGAACCAGCCCTGAGCATTCCCATGTGCAAAAGATAATTTTACATAGTTCGTAGCCTTGACCATTCCTAGTTGATTTCCACTGGGAAATCAAAATTCAGCAGATTGCATGATTAATTCCCTGCTACATTTCAAAAAACACACTGTGAACTACAAAAAGACTTAGAAATTCATAAGGGAAATTTTAATATGAGTATAATTCCACCTGAAATTACTCTCTGTAGTTCTCATTTTTGCTTCTAAATATTGCAGATTAAATTAGTAATCCAACACTAAGAAAAGCAATCAAAATGAAACAGAATAATTAGTTTATGAGAAGATCTAATAAAGGAAAATATTAGGCCCACATATTAAATTCTCCTGTACGTAGGTTTGAAGGAAGTGCTTCATCAAAATTATTCAGTATAAGACCATCCAAATTATTCCATAGAAAATATTCTTTTCAGTTCTTTTTATTGTTATTATTCTACCTAAAATTTCTGCTTACTACTGACAGCTCAGAATTTTAAGTGAAAAAAAAAAAAAACCCTTAGATGTGCAAAAGCAGAAAGGTTTTTGCTGCAGCTGAACATTCTGCAATTAGGAGATGCTGCCACTTAAGAATTATAGGATTTGGGAAGCAGATGCTTTTTTTTTGCGAGGTAGTGAGGAGGATGAGACAGAAAGACACAGACCACATGCACTTAGTAGTCTCTGTAGTTAGGAGAGCAGAGATATGACCAAAGGGCCTGTAAGACATTCATGGTTATTCCAATTTCTTTATATATTGGAACACGACTGCTAAAATATTGCAGTTCTGCAACGTATGCTAAAGCAGATATATTTTTGAAATCTCAAAAAATGTTGTGAAAGAAGTCCAAGATGTGGGAAGGTGTGGGAAGGTTTAACCCAACAGTGTCTCACTAATACAGTTTGTGTTTCCACCATGTAATTTGTATAGAATACAGTTTTCTATAATAAAACAAAACAATCAATTTAATCAATCAATCAATCAAAGCTTTGGCAGTAGCTGGAATTTACATAGTCAATGAAGAAAAGCAAACAAAGCTTTATTTAAGACATAATTACTCTAACACTTGGCAGAACTCTTTAAGGAATTTTTCCTTAAGTTTTTGCTGTAAAGATTTCTATACCTTCTAAATCCAAATTTAATTATCTCTCTGCTTGCCAGACCTTGGAGAAAATACTTGCATCTGTTTTATTAATTTATATTTGCCTTTGAGTTTTTCAGTAACACCCTCCCACGCACTGTTGTCTGGGGATCTATCAATACTGCCCATTGCATTCAAAGAGAAGTCAGATAGGAGAGAAAAAGGGAAAAGAAAGAAAAAAACCCCTAGATTTCTCTGATTTGGGAGTTAATTGCATGAACATATGCAGGTGGGCACAGTTCATATCTGTTTTAGAGCACCTTCATTGTTGAAGTGCAATCCACATCCAACAATTTGCTGCTTTACATGTCTCATGCTAAATTTCCAATTCATCAGAAATTTATGGAAATTTAAGATTTGGGATGAGGAACATGGAAAAATTACTTTGGGTGAGATCCTGGCCTCACAAACTTAGTCACATTTTGTTACTGATTTAGGCAGAAATAGACTCTCATCTGTTTTGGTCTGCCATCTTCTCTTGCTGTGGCCTCAACTGCATCCCTTGCCATACATCATAGCAACAACAGTCTGTGTTCAGAAACTGCCAAAATAAATTGAGTTTCAAACAGTTTAGCCAATAAGTAAAAAACTAACTCATTGGGATTTCATGAGAAAACCAAATGATGAAGTGCAAGGCACTACAAAATGGGAGGGTGTCTATTCTGGAGGCAAGGAGAAAAAAGCATGCTATTCTGCTATATGTGTCAGTCAAAAACCAGGACTTGTTTAAGAGATGACAGATACTTGGATACCTCTGCCTGGTAATAAAATCCTCTAAATCTATCAGCACCAACAACTCAGCTGAAAAAACACAGCATCATAACCTTCTTCTGAAAAAGGAGGCATGGGGAAAAGTATAAGACAAGCATTTGTAGAAGTGAATAAAGACCATGAATTTTATTTGCATGAATACTCAGTAGTTTTACATATTTTCCTTTTTAGATTAGTAAAATATTTTCCTGTGAGTTGTCTAAAATGACATATTCATTCTAGGGCTGTCTGCATTACAAAGAGTGCTGCCAGCAGGTAAAAGGAGGTGATTCTTTCCTGCTGCTCAGCACTGATGGGACACAACTGTAGTGCTGCCTCCAGTTCTGGGCTCCCCAGTACCAAAGAGATGTGGACATCCCTGGTGCAAATCCAGTGAAGAGCTACAAACATGACTGAGGGACTGAAGCATCTGTCACATGGGGAAAGCTGAGAGAGGCTGGGTTTTCTAGGATGGGGAAGGTTCTTGGATATCTCATCAATGGATTAAGTGCTTGCAGGCAGGGAGTGGAGAAAAGATGGAGCCAGATACTTCTTGGTAGTACCCAGTGATGAGTGAAGAGGCAATAGAAAGAAATAAAAACACAAGAAATGAAATTTACATTGAAGTAAAAACCTGATTACTGTGAGAGTGGTCAATCAGTGTAACAGGTTTCTCAGCAAGATCATGGAGCCTTCAATGCTGGAGATATTAAAATCCAGCTGAAAAAGTTTCTGCTGTAGAACGAGATGAACTAGACGAGTTCCAGCAGTCTTTTCCACTCAGCCATTCTGTGACTTCTGGATTTTGTAGGCTGAGTTTACAACCACCTTTATGTATAATTGCTCTTACAGGGATGAGGCCCAGTCTTCCTAATATCACAGACCATACTGTGCTCAGACCATGTCCTGAATTTAGATGACCCTGGGTTCAGAATCTCTCATCACATGTAAGAAGTTGTCTGCTCCATAACCAGATGGAGAGGATATTAAAGGAGCACAAAAGAAAGTTGGATTCAGTAAAACGGGCAGGAGTTATTTGTAGAGGAATATCACTGACACATTTCCAAAAGTAAGCACCACCCTAGAATTCCTAGGAGGCCATATTAACAATTAAACATTGACAAATTTAATTTCATTTTAATACAGAAAAGATCTGCTGCTGATTTTTATTTACAATGTATTAGATTATACTTGCTTAGTTATTTGTTCTTTCATATGTCTTTCTAAAGGCTGTCTTCCCTCTTCTCTGCTTCATATCAAAATAGGGTTATAAATATCACAGCTGTTTAGGGCAGAGAGCACAGGTGTGTATTGGTTTCAGCAGTCATGCAGGACAATTTTCTGGCCCATAATATGTGAATTCAACGAATCTTGGCAGCAGATTGAAAGTGGAAATGGAGGTTGTGCATACGTACAAGAGGGATTCAGAACAGACATCTGCCATCCTTAGGCAGATGTACAGCATCAGGGGACAACAATGAAATGTATCTTAGGACATACATGCTTAAGAGAATGAACTCTTAAGAACCCCCTCTAGAGCTCTGGATGTAAAGAGTATTCTGAAAAAAACCCCCACTTTTTGTCTTCCCTAACATCACAACTCATCCCTAGGAGAGGTGAAAAACAAGGGCTGTAACCAAGCAACAATATATAATCTTTAAGAGTCCTTCTCTCATCAAAGCAAAACAGCCTCAACCCACCACCTCATCCTTTCTTCATCAACACAGGCACATAGAGCACAGCTTGGACACAAACAAACAAAAGCCTTTGTGTTGCATTGTTCCTCCAAAACAAATAAACAAGATTTATGAATAGATTAAGATCTTTAAATGTATTTGTAAATCCTCCTTTCATCTGATCCTTTCAGCTTGATGCAAAGCTGACAAGCAAACTGTTAGAAAACACAGATTGCTCACACTGAAAGCATGTTAGAAAATCATAGACAAAACTTCTGTTGCAGACTCATGTGTGATTCCCCTATACAGTAAACCTAGACCTGTACAATTAATTGAGTTGCTGGTTTACTAGAAAGAAATGTCTTAATAAATAAAAAAAATTAGATTATCAAATTATGAAAGAAGTCCTGACACACCTAAACTTGGAGTCTTATATTTACAGTAATTAGTTTCTTGAAACTAGAAGATATGAGAGTAAGACTTTGAAAAAGTCATGTAAAAGATTGAAATAGTTGTGGGAGTTTATATTTATTTTCCCATACATAAAAAACTTCTGTTTACTTTCCAAACAATTTTTTCTTTCAGTGGAAGAAGACAAGGAAAGAAAGCTTCACTTAATATTAATTTTGCTAACAACTAGCTTTGTTTATAACATTGAGTTTCAAATGGATGCACTACAGCAACAGCTTCCAAAGAAGCACATTTCTACAACTAAATAAATTAATGCAGCTAAAAAACGGTGTATCCATGAAGTAGCTCACATCTTTTCCACTTCAGTTGCTGAAACATTTAAGTTGCTTTGACATTCATGCTATATAATAAAGTGAGAAAGGATGTAATTTTTAATTGATGATCAATGCAGCCTGCACTATATTTGACTCAACAGTTTGCCATAATAACATTATCAATCACTGAGTGGCATTTATCTTCTCCCACAATTTACTTGTCAGTAACACTGCACATCACAAGATATTTAGTGGGCATTTATAACAGCAACATAAAATACTAAACAACTCACCTGAAATGAATGTGTTGATGTCAGGGTTTCAGTATAGCCAGATAAATGTTGTTAGGAGAACCTCTAATATGAAAGGCATTTGTTTCTTAAATTTTCTCCCAAAGGACAGACACAACTTTTAACTGAGAGTGAGTAGAATCAATGTGATGAATGACAGGCCAACAACTTAATTAGAGATGTACATTTGTTGTTGTCAGATATGCAGCTTTACCAAAGTCACATCCAACCCACACATTATCTCAGATAATCACTTGCAAGATATCTCAGGTGAAATATGTCATAACCTTCAGAGACAAGATAAAATTACAACTAATGGATACTGCTCTGAGGTGTTGCAGTGCAAGTTCCATGGGATATAACCTTGTATTGTGTTGCAATCAATTCAAATTTTATCAAAGCTGTGTGGCAAGCTGTGGGTATACTGCAGGTCTCTGTGATTACATTTATTCTACCCTGGTATCCCCTCTTTTCCTTTTGCAGTTGCCTTTTGTAACATTTTGCAATCAGGAAATGACTCATGGTGAATAACTCGACAAATTTAAGCAATAGATACAGAACCTACACAAGAACACAAGAATCTGTCTTTCAGGGAACACACAGGAGAACTGGTGCATAAATGTATCTTTTTGAAGCAAATTTGTTTACAGACTTGTAAGTGTGCTCATTATTTGAAGGTGCAGACTGTTTGAAACACTTTTGCTATGATGATCTGAAAGTACCACATTGAAAAAGAAACAACTTCTGAGACTGTTAGGGGTAGCTACTTCTATTCATCAAAAGAAATCATTCCTATTCCTCAGGTAGATGTGCATAACTTGAGAATCCAGACAAGACCCGTGCAGCTTTACCTGGGTACATGCTGATGTGAAATGGGTGCTTAAGGACTTTGTAGACATTGCAATGTGCCTGGGCAAGTGCTGAACACAAAATACATCACAGCTCTAAGTAGACAGATGATCAGCCCAAGTCTGGTTGTGTGCACAGTGGGATCTTAGTACGGGTATGCAACCCAGGTCATCTGAAATTTTTGATTGTCATGGAAGCATGCTCTCAGAATTAGTCAGAGGAATGTTAGCACTTTGTGTGAATAAAGAGGGTAGAGAATGTAAGTTTTCACACTCCCTTATGAGGTTGGTTTTGGATGGTAAAATGAAACTTAAATAGAAGGCAAAACTACTGTGGTTCCCCCTGCCTTTCCTGCCTCAGACAGTCTGTGGGAGCTGGCATTGACCCATTCTCTAGGAATTTAAAGTTCTTTTTCATAACTAGTGTATCAGAAAAGGTCACTAGTGCAGTTAATATCCATTAATATCATTATTCTTACAAAGGGCTCCACAAAACAATTAGAAAACACTATAATAAAAGATCTTTGTTCCAAAACATTATTTTTGGCTATGTATGTGCACAGACTCTCAATCTCTGTCTGGTAACTGCAGCAGATGCTTATAAAAAAGATTTTGAATTCTGAAGGTATTACCTGCTTGAACTCAATCATCAGTGGATATGTAAACAGTGCATTTCAGTTTGCAATTTTACCAAACAGAACCACATACATCTACATTGTCTTTTCCATAAGCAAGAATGATATACAGTGAGTGCAGTCTAAATAAGCTTACAGGCTGTTAAAAAGTGGACTTACGTTGTTGCTGTTTGCCATAAAAGGGCAGATCAGGCTGACAACCAGGCATCAGAAGTATCCTAAAGACAGGAAAAAGTGGACCTTAGCACTACTTATGGGTCCAAGCATGGGGAGGAAAAAGACAAGCAAGTGCTCTGTCTTAAGTTAGACAAGGTAAGGGATACCTGAATTTTAAATATACCTTGGAACTGTTGAAGAACTCTAAAAAGGAGATCTATTTTCCCATCAACGAAGCAGAGATGGAAAGTGAAAATCATTCATGACATAGCTACATGTATTCTGATTTATGTGAAATGACTGCTTATTGCACTAGCATTCATGACTTTGGACTGTGGAGAACATGAGCACAGTAGCAACAACAAGTCTTGTAAAAGGTGGAACTGAGGGGAGCAGTTGCACAGGCACTGCTCAGAGCAGTGGCACACAGCAGGAAGAGGTGCCATATCGGGAGGTGCACAGAGGCAGCACAGAAAGCAGAACCATTGCTGCGCACAGACAGAGACCTCGTGTGTTCATGGCATTTTGTTATTTGGGTCATCTGCCAAGAGTATGAATAACCTTTAAGGCCAACACCACTGAAATATTTCTTGGAAAGAGTTACTGTGGTTTGCTACAGTAAGCCAAGTTTAGACTGCGCTGCGTTTGTGAGCACATGTGTTGTAGTAATCTTTCAGGGTAATGCATTGGCAGCAGTGGGAGACATTTTATTTTTACAATTGCTTGTGCAGTACAAGCATATTCATCTGCACTTAAGTACACTTTACAGTTATTCACATTAGAGGCAAATTTTCAAAGAGCTGCTAAGGTTTTTGGCCAGGTATGCCACTGCTTTTATTGAGAACTGCATGTGTTAAACTGAGCAATGTGCTTTGAGAAACAAACATATGCTTTCTTCCTCTGAACATTCACGAATGTATTATTTTTTTACCCCTAGATTGTTAAGGCAGTTAGTATGACTGACAGTTTGAAATATGTGCTGGGAGAACTTGGATTCTGCAGTACAGCAGAGGAAAGCTCCGTGCCACCTGAGGATCCTCTCCAGCCAGGGAAATGCTCCTGTGGTGAGGTGCAGAGGCGTTTGGCATCAGTGAAGCAGTGCAAAAGAAGTGTCCAATCGTCATGGTCAAAGATATGTTTTAGACTAACACGATATCCTTTCCCCTCTCCAAGTATGCTCTCTCCCTTTTAAAAAAAGGTCAAATTTTTGCTTCAGAATATTTACATTTATAATTTGTATGCCTGAGAAGAGGCCTAAGCTTATATTAAAATATCCTTTTCCAAGCTGGACGGCCCACCACCACCAAAACGAGTGTGTATTTCATGTAGGCCCTTTAGTGCTCCCGTTGGCTTCAGTCCTGCAGAAAGCCTGCCAACTCCAATAACCCATCCTCTCACACAGGGAGAGCCAGCCAGAGAGGCAGAAGGACCGGAGCAGGGATCATGTCCTCTTCAAACCATGTACAGCAAAACAGCAGCCACCACAAGCTCAGAACCATCATTGTGCTGCCCAACATCCACAGATTTCCCTGATTATGAGCGTGTTTTGTGCAAAAGCAATGTCAGATCTTGTGACTGTTGCTATAAAAGGGATTAGAAAATCCCTTTTAGAAAATTTTTTGTTCATAACAATTATAAAAGCAATACAAGCATCATGAATGGTATTAATTCAGTCTATAATTAAATGCATATTTTGCAATCTGGAATTGAAATTTGCCTTCTTAAGATGTAGAAGTCTATTTTAGATATCAAATTGCTGGGTAAAAGACGTTTGAAATATACCTTTATACTTTTTTGAAAACAAAAATGCTCATTATATAAAATATTAAGAGAACAATTGTGTTTGCAGAAAAAGGGAGGTGCTTACTCTACATTGCCCAAGATGCTAATTCAATGTGTTAATTACTGTTAACATGGATAATGATGCTGCTGTAGGCAATTTTTACCCAGCATTTGGAGGAAAAATTCAGTTTGAATCATAATCAAGCATTATGTAAAACTGTTCTGCAGCAACTGCATACTTCACTCAGTACACATGATGGTGTTGGTTTTAAAAATAGATTAGGATATGTGTAAGAATCTATTAGGCTTAGGGAATTGTTTTTATTACCAAAACCTAATAGAGCAGCAGATGGTGAGCTGGCTCTAAAGAAGGTGCAGAATATTCAGCACCCTTTTCTCTAGCTTTGCCTTTCAATATGAATCAAGACTTTATCCTGGAAGAAGAGGGTGGAACAAAATCTATTTTCTCAACATGTCTTTGCATTAATGGAAAGATGGAAGAAATAAATGGTACTATGCTTCATCTCAGAAAAGATGTCAACCCGAGGAGATTCTGAACACTCTCTAGAGGCAGAATAAAGTGTTTTTTCTTTTCCAAAAAGAAAGGGAGAAACAAATGCTACTGGGGCTCTCACCTCCAAAGGCCTCTGGTTCAATATTGAAAGAAAAACGTAGTTGAACTTAGCAATCCATTAACCATTCCAAAGATTTTTTTCTTTGTGATGATTCCTGGTTTAAACACATATAACGTAGCCCAAAGCAAGGCAGGCAGACAGATGAGGCAGTTTAAGGTTTTTGAAGTCTGCTTTTGTAATACAACCATACAATGCTAACATTTTACCTGTCTTCACTCATCCTGCAAAACCATTGTAAATGTAACTGTTATGCCACATGATGCAAAGTAACCATATGTATTCCTCTGAAAGATTAGGCAATTTGTTTTTAGGTTCTTGGCAGGTTTTAAATTAACACAAGGATTAAGAACTAAAAATAAGGTTAAAGGAGCATTGTAAGCTTATCATGATGCTGAGATAATGGATTTTGACAAACCTGCTATTACCCACTTAAGACTCTAAAACAAAAGGTATCACTTTCCTATAGCTTCGCAACACAAATTCTCTAATGTTGTAAAACAGGTTTGCAGCTGGAAATCCAGCTGATAGGGTTGAAAATACCAATAGCTGGCAATTCCATACAGCTGGACTACTGGAAAAAAGTAAATTGACATAATCATATTGCAAAAAAGCATTGCTGTAAAGAAATATTGCAGATTTCAAAGGCCATAAATCCGTACTTAAGGAAAAAAGACACCACCTTGCTCAAGCAGCAGAAGTTTTCTGGTGCTAAATGTGATCTATGTAGTCTTGAGAAGGCAGCAGCAGTACAAAAATAACTGTCACGATCTGGAAAAAATCATTCTTCCTCCTCTCATACCAACATTTCTTTTCTGGGTTCTTAACAGCAGAAAACTGTCAGCTGCTGCAATCAGTACCCCAGGCTTTATACATCTTTCTCCTTTCAATTCATCACACAGAATGAACAATACTGTTCATTATATAGAATAATAAAACTTGCACCATGTCATACATATTTCTGAGCAACATAAATCACTACATTCTCACAAACTTACTTCAGCAGGTTAAATTCAGTCAGGAACCTTTATGGTTTATAGTCTCTGGATATAGAATGATAGTAAAACTGTTTCAGCTGAAATTTTGAAGAAGGCTAGAAAAGAGACTGACAGAGTTGAATGTCTTAAAAGAATATTGAAAATATTTAAAGCATTACATTATTCTGAAACAAATATCAGAATCTGGCAACATAGGAACCCACAGGCATGGTCTTCACTAGGTATCATTTCAAGACAAAATTTTGTGTCCCTGAACTGTTCTTTTTTTTTTTATACTTTCATATGTGACCCTTTTGGATTTAACTGGAGTGCTGTCTCCCATTTCNCAACATAAATCACTACATTCTCACAAACTTACTTCAGCAGGTTAAATTCAGTCAGGAACCTTTATGGTTTATAGTCTCTGGATATAGAATGATAGTAAAACTGTTTCAGCTGAAATTTTGAAGAAGGCTAGAAAAGAGACTGACAGAGTTGAATGTCTTAAAAGAATATTGAAAATTTTTAAAGCATTACATTATTCTGAAACAAATATCAGAATCTGGCAACATAGGAACCCACAGGCATGGTCTTCACTAGGTATCATTTCAAGACAAACTTTTTTGTGTCCCTGAACTGTTCTTTTTTTTTTTTGTACTTTCATAAGTAACCCTTTTGGATTTAACTGGAGTGCTGTCTCCCATTTCTACACAACATTTCATTATCTGTTAATTCAAAAATCTGTTTCTGTGTTGCCTTCTCTCAGTCTCAATTGCCTGTTCATATTGACAGTGCTTTCTCCAAGCTGAGAGGCAGGATCCCATCACTCCCCTGTGCCACCTGCTTCCATGTCCCACCTATACCCTGCAACAAAATGTGGTGCATTTTTCTTCACCTTGATCTCTCGTACTGCATGCCAGAGGGGTCTGAGCTCTGCTCTGTGCATGCAGCAGAGAAAGAAAGTCTGTACACTGGCAGGAGTAGACTATTGTTGAGATGAAGAGGTGAAGATACCCTTTCATTTGCTGCAAAGGTATTGCTCACTACAAAACAAAGAAGGGTTTTTCTAAGGCAGCTGCAGTTGGAGTGTGCTGGCCAGGATGTTGAATACTGAAATTGTCTGCCAAGATACAGAATTACCAGAATTGTCTGAGTGTGTGACAAATAGAAAACATTTTCTTTTGGGTTTTTTGTTACTTAGAGGGGTTTTTTGAAAAAGATTCTTTTTGTGTCCACAAGGGCATATGATGTATTAAAAAACCCATCTCTTTGCTAAGGTATGTATTTTTTTCTCATGTTATTTCTCAATAGCTAGAGCAGTTTGATTTAAACTTCCAGATACATTCTGCACCCAAACAGTGACTCAAACAGCATATAGTTATGACATACCTGCAATAATAAAGGAATTGGATGTAAATAAATAAAACCGAGATTGTAAACACAGCTTCAGTCTGAATGGTGTTGTCATATTTCATATCCTCATTTTAATGCAATACTAAGCAAAGCATGGAAATGTTTACCTTTGTCTGATCTTTAATGCCCTACATTTATGCAGAATCATGCACAGATGCTCTGGAAACCAGCATGGAAAAGCCTGGCATTTTAATTGATCCCAGAGCCTCTCTCCTCACAGCCCCTGCTGCTACAGAGTCTGCTTCTTGCTCCAAAGGGTTGCCTAGTCACGGCAAGTGGCCAGGCAAGGTGCAGAAATCCAGGGAAGGAAGTAACCAATCAATTTTTTAATTTCCCTATGTAAACAGCAGCAAATCAGGATGGATTTTGAAATCTCATTAGTGGAAAGTGAGAAGCATTGTGCACGTTTTAACATATGTATTAACTGCATACAGTGGCTTGCAGACAGAAACTATAAGCCATTGGATTTTTTTCACAAAGCTTTTTCCAAAAGACAGTCTGTATATGTCATTTAATACTCTGAAGGCTTTTTGGAGGGTGGGGGAGGAAATAATTTTTACTCCTTTGTCACTACTATACTATTACTTTTAATGTTTTCTTACAGTTAGTTAATTATAAGCAATACACTTTTCTTTTAATGCTTGAAAGGTTAAATATTGGCACAGTTAGGAGGATGATCCGTAGAACAAGGCCCTGATGTTAGGAAGATTCATTACAAAAGGCAGAATTTTATGTTTGTCCTTAAAGGTTTTCAATTAGTGTTGTCATGGCATACAAGTAAAAGAGAGTGTAAATTTATCATTGTCATATTTGCAAGTCAGTGAGTTGTATGATCCATCTGCAGCTTCTGTGTAACAGGTTGGTTTGGAATTGTTTCCAGGTTTTTAACAGAGGTTGCTTTGCAGGTTTACCCTTCTTTGACAATTACCAAGAAGTGGTTTTTCAAGATATTCCATGCTTCCTGCTATGTCACCTTAATAACTTCCATGGAGAATGGATCAATAGTCATCTGAAAACACCAACTCATTGCTAACTTCAATAAAAACATACATTCAACTGTGCCACTTGTGCCTTTGAGGTCTAATGCAGCTCAAAGCTGAATCCAGGTAATGAAGAGTCTTAGGTATGCTACACAAAATATCTGACTTTATCATAAGATAATACAAGAATTTATTTCAGTGATATATATGGGATTTGAAAGCTGATGCATGCTGCAAAGTACTTACTCCATTAAAAAATTTAAATGTTATATATACATATAGAGTAACTTTGCAGGAAAAAGGCTTTTGAACTTATCATGGGAAAATATAAATGTCCTTCACTGGTTCCTACCAGAAACCCTTTTGGCACAGTGAAAGGATTAAACATGAACATTAAATATTTCAAAGATCAAGTAATTTTTTCAACAGTCTTGAAAAGAGAGAGAAATCCTGGACACACTCAGGTACACACAAGCTTTGCCACTAAGTTAAAGTTAATACTTCTTTCAGTAAATTTCTTGTGGTAGGAAAAAGAAATAATATCATTAAGCATCAGGTATAGGCAGCAAAATCCTTTTCTTTACATTATTTAGCTCTGATTCACCCTACACAAATACTAATTTGATTATAAGTGTCAACAAAACCTTTATTTATCAGGCATTAACGTAAACACAGTTCTAAAAACACATTTTCCTGTCCTGCTATGTCAGTCATTGCTTGGAGAGAATAGGGAACATGTAGGAAAGGCCCCTAAAAGGATGCTTCATTCTCAACAGGCTATGGTGTCCTTGACTGCTTTGTTACAGCCTCCATTCAACTTGACAACCTAGAGATAAAATGTAGTAATTTTTGCTTGTAGATGAAAATCTAATAGGGAAAAATAGACTTCCTTGTCTATTGTTTAGGAGACCTATGACTTTTTGAGTCTTCAATCACTATCAATTGAAACTAATTTTCCATTCGTAAGTCAGATGAGAACAGTGTCTCAAGGACACCAGAAAAAAAATTTGCTCTTCGTCAAACAGATTTGCAGACCAACGGAGGTTGTTTTTAAAAATGAAATCAAAACTTTTAGGTTAAAAATTTTTTGAATAAAAGACGTTTCCACACCAGCTTTTTTTCTGGCTTGCAAGCACTCCTTTAAAATGAAAGGAAGGGGAGATAAAAATATCTTTTACTCAGAGATCATACAGCTGTCACAGTTCAGACATTTATTTTATTATCTGTCAAACAGCACAAGAAACTCTGATATCTTTGATCAGTTCTAAAACTTGCAGTCCAAAAAACTGGTAAAGATCTTAAGACAGATGTTTAATTTTAAAAGATTGGGGGTTTTCACAAATTCATTGCATTAGTCTGGGCTGCTGTAACGAGAAGGAAAACCAAAATTAATTCTTTTAGAGATCAAAACTTCTGCAGCAGTTTGAGGACCTGCATTTTAGAGTTGTTCTCTTTCCTATTACAAGTCCAGCTATCAAATATTTCTTCTCTCTCCCACAGGTTTTCACACCAGTTTCCCAAACGGATTTTCCACCTCTCTGCCTTTTTGACCGTACTTAAACACTAATTTTCCTCCCATTTCGTTGTGTGCAACCAGAGAGGTGAAATAATTGCAGATGTTCCCCTTTTTTTCGTTGTGGTAAATAGGAGCACTCTTTTCATGCTGACAACATACTCACAAAAAGCTGGACTTTACTTGTTTTAGCAGACATTTGCTTTTTAAAACTCTCAGAGGGCCTGACCATATGTTCAGCTCACATTTATACAGCCTGATTAATTTAACCCATTACAGTCTCATAACTGGCTTGAGAAAATACAATTCAAAAGTATACCAGGCCTGTAAACGTAATTCTATAAAACACAAATAAATTTGCAGTGTTAGGACACTCAATCTAGGTTTTCAGTTTAAAATATATTTCGTATTACAGAAATCACATAAAGTGGCAGGCCAGAAACAAAGATTTAAATCACCTCTCAAGCACTGGAGGTCCTTTGTAGCTTTAATATGGTGATGGTGGAAAATGGACTCTCAAAGCAATTTTATTGATCATTTGGCAAATGGTGCTTTTCTTACAATGATATATTTGATTAGTATTTGCAGATGTCCAAAATAGTAGCATTTCTTGTGTCACCACCATATCATTTCCATTTTCTGGAGCAGCTAGACTCCCCAGAGACAGCAAAGGAAGGTGTTGATTCCTCCTCAGCACTGTTAAAAGCATTTCTTCAGAGTAGGGGAAATAATTGTACGAAAGTTTTCCTTATTCTCATGGTTTTGAGTTGAGGTAAGAACTTTGCCAACAAAGGATTCGGAAATATTTAGCGATTCCTGAATCTCTCTTTTCTGTATGCAAAACCTTTTGGGATCAATTTAATCAATGGAGATATGTAAGTACCTGGGCTGGGGAAAGATCTCAGCCAGCTCCAAAGCAGACTGAATTGAACACTGCAATTACTACGTGGTTGCCATTATCCCACAGCAGGACTCTCCATTTGGGACCTTATGTTGAGGGAGGCAGGTTTATGCTGGACTAGGTCTGTCATACCAAGGCTGAGATTTCCCAAAATATGTAGCCCTGGCCTTTGTTTCTTTCCATATACTAAGTGGAAAGAGAATAAGGTAACACCAATCACTTTAAAATTCTGTCTTTTTGTTAGCTTACTTATTCATGAGAATATGACTTTGTCATGTGAAACTAAAAATAGTGATTACTCGTTGCTAGTTTCAGTAAGGTAGCATCTCTGACAAGAAAGTTCCTCAGATGTAAGAGACTTGACTTAAATAATCCCAGGCCTGATAAAAAGCATACTGAAGCCAATTAAAAATCTTGCTTTTAGGATTAGACTCAGAACAAATAAATTATAGAAGGATAGAATGAAATAATTTATTTTTAAAAGACTTTTAAATTAAAATACACTTCCAATTGCTTTCCTCAGCTGAATGGACTGTTGGAATATGCTGCTGTACTGCAATTTGGACAATGGCTTTGCAGGCTACTTTGTTAGATATTTCTTCTACAAACAAATGAGACAATAGTAACTGAAAAATATTTTTAACCTCCTCAATGTCTCTCATAGGTGGAAAGCAGAAAATCTATTTCATAGGAATGTCTTCTTGCAGAACTTCATCTGAAACACTCGTTTTCAGAGCTAAGGTTTCATTTTCTCACTAATGCCAGAAATTGGTAACAAATCTTGGGTTACATTTCTCTGTTTCTTGCACATTTTTTATTCACTGACTTAATCCTTACAGTAGTTATGCCAGCAGGAAAGCATGCTATCTTTCCAAATTATTTTCTCTGTGACAGTAGATAGGCATGACAGGGATCTGATCCCAGCCACTCACACACTGAAGTCAAAATATTTTATTTTACAAGACTGTTTGGGTTTTTTTCCAGTCACAGGAGAAATTAGATGAGACACGTCATTTAAATAGCATTCACACCACCTAATTTTGGAGAATCGATTTCTGCTACTCCTGTATATGAGGATACACACTCATTTTGGAAACAAACCAACTCAGAAGTTCTCATTTCCTCACTGGTAATATACAGGGTGATGCAAGATGTGGTTCCAACCTATGACAGCTGCAGACAACTTCCAAAAATTTGGTAGCAGGGGTATTAATTACCCCAGATTTTTCTTGGGGCCAGCAACTGCCTGGAGCACTTTGCTCACGGCCACAGACTGGAAGCACGACACGTAGGGTGTTCAGTAGAAAGGCAAAGCATGGGAAGACAAAGTGAAAGAAAATTATTCCCTACATACAACATTTCCATACTAATTTCTTGATATGTGAAAATTATGGAATATAGATGCTGCCTCTTATTTGGCCAAGACAGCTAATAGGAAGTGATTTTTCCAGAATTCCTTCAGAATCCAAAAGTAATTCAGCTGTTTTCGTTATCACTTGTTTCAATATCTCATTATATTCTAAAGGAACAACTTTTACCCTTGCTGCTCATTCTGCTCACCATGATTATCCTTAATTCCCACAACAGAGAGCAGCATGACACTTCACAGTAAGAGCTAAGACCTGTAGTTATGAGGTCTGCTTCAGTGCAGTGGGTTATCTCATTACTGAATTATGTCCCATAGTATGCTACAGTACTTAAACCTTAGTGTTGGGCCCAAATGCAATGTAAGTGATTCAATACTGCTCACCATGTCGCTTGCTAAATGCAGATCTTGGTTGAAATTGAGTTCTGCAATGCATGCATAAACAATTGCATGCAAATCTTGCCAGCTACAACTTCAAATATTGCTTAGAAAATTGAAATTTTAAGCCTTGATTCTATCACCTCCCACTTCAGCAAAGCAGGATCAGAAAAAAAAAACCCCAACAAATTGTATTTGATTAGTAAATCTCAATCTGAATTCCTACTCTTATTACCACTAATCTCTAGTTTACTTTCTGTGGCTTTTAACTCAGATTATTTTTGCCAAGCCTGTCAGAAAATGCTTATGGAATCACATTTCACTATCATCCAAAAGGATGGAGGTGACTCTCCTGCCTGGAGCAAAACCCTGGGAAATAAATTTGCTGATAAAACATTTCCATGAGAGTACATTATAAATGAGCATCAGGGTCTATGAATCTACCACTAAGAGTGAAAAATTAGGTAAAAACTTGCACACAAAAGTCACTACTTTGGAAAACAAAAATACAGGAATGTTTCGTGCCACTGTACCAGAAAAAATTTGTACACTTTACAGGTGAATTTTGCCCACTGATAAAACAATGAAATGGGTGCAAGTCACAGGATGCTACTTTTAAAGTCAGTATTTTCTTTAGGAATGAAGTTCAGTAATTCCCTATTAATTCATCAGAGACTTATAATATTTATAATCTACTTGCTGAGTAGTTTAAATCACTGATGAAGAAGTGGGGACAGGCATGAGGCAGTTCCACAAAGTTGTCTCTAATCCCATCAGTGAGTCCAGTGTTAGACAGAGGAGCCTCAATCCAATTGGAACACACAAAGGCTACTCCAAAGAGTTCACAACCACCACACCAGCATAATTTCTAACTTTTCTAAAGCAAAAAAAGGCAATAATTAGCTTATAATAGCTTTGAACAATTAGAAGAATATATGTTTTTTAACTTTTTCCATTTAGAAACCTAGTTTACAACACTGACTAGTATTTACAGAAGCAGAGCTCACCTTAACCAGGTAGTATTTTTGATCTCAGATTAATAAAGTAGAATGAGAAAATGTGGACTTGGACATCAGTTTTGGTGGTGGTGGTAGTAGTAGTAGTTTTGTTTGTTCATTTGTTTTTCTAGAGATAATTTTGCATTCATTTGAAGTAGATACTGGGTAACTCAGCAATTTATCCCTATGGACACCTGAAATGAGCATCATTGTATCTCTACCATTAGGGGTGGAAACACTGAGCACTGGAACAGCTTGGCTGGAGTGGTCATGTCTCCCACCTTGGAGACACTCAAATGCCATCTGGACAAAATCCTGGACAGTGTGCTCTAGATGGCCCTGCTTGAGAAGCGGGAGTGGACCTGTTGGGGTTTGGAATCCTTCCTTTTGTTTCTTTTATCTTAGAGAAATTTTTTTGCCCGTATGTTGCTAAGACACCATAACGACTGGGTGCTTAGGAAAGACAAAAGAAAGGCTCTTTGGGTAGAGGTGTAAGTAGCTACTCTCTTATTGGACATTCCCTCTTGGAGGGGGCAGAGATGCCACGAGAGCTGAGCTGGGAAAAGGGAAGGGGAGCAGTCGCTTACTGTCTTTCGCCCCTCGGCGAAGCTCCGAATGCTCAGCAGATCTTCTGCACTACGTATGAACAGAGCTTGCAAACAAGAACCGAGTAAAACAAGTTACAATTTTTTCATTAAGATAGAATTTCAATTTTTGATACTGTTACATGTTTTATGGAATCACGACCCTGGAATAAGGTTAGTGCATCTATGCTTTAATCTTTTCTCTTTACTTTGGCATTTCTTCTGATAGTCAATAATGACATACTGTGATTCTTGCTGAAGGAAAAATCATTCTTTTAGATTAGTAAAAATTTGATCTGACGTACAAGTCTGAAATAGAATGAAAATTTTAACAGTATTACAATATAATCACATTTAATAATCGTGGAGCCATGGTTGCAATTTCTACAATTCCCATTGCCTAGCAAAAGCTTCAGATAATATTACAAGCAAAATTTAAATGTTCCATACTTCCATAACTGCATCATTTTTCTTTCTACATCTACCCCAACATCTCATTGTCTTCTGCAAGTGAGTCAACATATCAAGTTAAATTCTGATCATAAGGTCACATTCAAGTTTTATTCTGCAAAAATAAACAGCAACAGAAGCTGCTAACATAGATTGATTTTGGCACACATATTAATACAGACTTTAGGATGAATACAAATTGTTGTCACAAAATGTCCTCGAAAGACCAATGTTTTTGCATGTTCATGAGGTTGTCAAACTATGGCATCATTAATACTGTGTAGTGTCCAATAATTCTGTTCTCCCCATGGACAAGGACTGTGCAGAAATAATTACTTGGCAATCACATGCACTTCATCACTTCCAAATTAGATTTTAGTGATCTACCGCTTTATTTCCAGAGTAATCTAATTACTACAATGGAGTTGCCTTCACCTTTTTTTTTTTCTTCTTTCATTTATTTCATGATATTTATTGCCACAGAAGTAATGTTGAGTTAGACACAGCCAAGAAAAATATGGGGAGAAGCAGTTGGATAATGTGTTTTGAAACATAAATGAAAATGATCCTTCAAATCTCTATTCAAATGTAAACACATGCAGAAATCAATGATATTAAAAAAAAAGAACCAGAAAGTGTATCTAGAGAATTTATTGAATTTCTTGAAGTAACAGATTTTGAAAAAAAAAATGTTCTGAACACATAAAAATATTTCTTTCATTTTTAACAGTACTGTTAAAATGTTATTCTGAAAAAAATTTCATTCAGTTACCTTGGAAAACTTTGAGTGTCTAAAGAAGGGCAAACTGGTGGAAGTTCTCAAGCCCAAGTCTCATGAGGAGCAGCAGATGGAGCTGGGGGACTCAGCTGGAGAAAAAGAGGCTCGGGGGGACCTTCTCTCTCCACAAATCCCTGAAAAGGGATTGTAGCAAGTTGGAAGTCGGCCTTTTCTCCCAGGTAACAACAGGATAAGAAGAAATGACCTCAAGTTGTACCAGAGGAGGCTTAGACTGGATATTAGTAGGAATTTTTTCACCCAAAGGGTTGTCAAACATTGAAACAGGTTGTCCAGGGCAGTGGTGGAATCTCTAGAGCTATTTAAAAGATTGGCCTTAGGGACATGGCTTACCAGTGGACTTGGCAGTTCTCGGTTAAAGGTTGGACTTGATGACCTTAAAGTTCTTTTCCACCTTAAATGATTCTCTGATTCTATGATTTTGCTTCTGTGATATCACCAGAAGAATAGTCAAAACTGTTTTTTCCTCCTAATAAACAACTGGCATGTGAGAATTTAAGCTTTTTCTGAACTCTGGATGGTTCTGGATGAGGCAATTGGCCCACATTTATCAGTTGTGACTATTCATCACAGTATTTCATCAAGTGCTTAAATTTAAGCACACAAGTCTCTTGCTATTGAATGAGACCTAAGAAGATACTTAGATAAAAAGTTATAGTTAAGGGATTAGCTAAAGCAGATGTATTTGACTATAATTTTTATGCTCAGATGTTTTGGTATATTTTATTCTTTATTTTCTAGACTGAGGACTTGGTTGAATCAAACCTATTGAAATTAATACCAAGTCTTGCAGAGCCTCATTATTTGTACAACAAGCTGGTGATTATCATCATATTTTTTGTTCCTCTTTTTATGGGCTTTAAGAAAGTTATTTATTTTCTCAATAGCAAGGCTGGGTACTTCTAAAATCCAATAGGCTCCTCTATGGGATATTTGTGGGATTATCACCAATTATACTGGACCTTTAGGCATGTAGATAACTTGATTTTACTGAAGTCTCATTATGCCTTTTACAGATAAATTAAGTCCTGTAATGCTAAATTGAACATTTTTAGCACAGGATTGATCAGTGTTTATGGAGTCAGGACTTTTTTCCAGGAAAAAGAATAAGCAGTGTTCTTACTGATATATTTGCAATCAGAAAGAAAGGCAGCTTTATGTTTAAAACACATAAGGATGAGTTGTCCAGAAGCAGAGTTCTCTGTTGCTTGGACCTGTGATATTAATGCACTGAAACATTACTGCTTACTTATTTGTGAATGTACAGTTAAAAGTAGCAATGTAAAATGAAATTCCAGAAATCAGTATTCTTGGTAGACTAGTAAGCCTGGATCTTTATTTCCACAATAATAAAAACCTAATGTTTCAAATTACACGTACAGGTTATTGGCTATGATAGCAGAACACACACACTTCTCTTTTGCCACTCTAGTAGCCATTCTGGTCCAGAATATTTCATATGTATATTTCTTCAGAGACTCAGTATCACTAAAGTTTCACAATTCAGGACTGGGAGAACACCCACATTCCATATTTTTATTCTGCTCTCTTGTACATCCTCTACCAGACAGAGGCATTCTCTGAGATCCTTTGGTTTAGGTTACTTACTAAAGAGAATTTTCAAGCACCCTCAGGGGTTCAGCTTTCTCTATTTCTTGTGTGTCATGAGGTGACAATGCAGATTGCAATGCTGTGGCCATCAAGGTGAACCTTGCAAACCAGGGAATAAAGTACCAGATCCTCATGTGATGAGGGCCTGGAGAATCTTTCTAAATAGTGCAGAAAAGCTACAACTCCCTTTCAACAGTGAGAAGGCTCCCCACAGCTAAAGACATTTCTTCCCCAATACTGAGAATAAAAATCCAGGCTTTATCATAATCAATGTAAGCTTGGATGTTCATAAAAGTGGAAACAAAATTTCATTCTGTTACATGTTCTCTTGTTTTCAAGCAGAGCTAAATCAGCATTTGCATTCAAGTTCAGGTTGCAGTATTACCACTGCAACACAGAGAAGCAAGCATGTAAGGAAGTCCCTACCTGAAATCTGCCCCAACCTTTATGTCTTTGTAATGAGTGTCTCGCATTTTTGGCAGCAAGTCAGGATCAGATTTTCATCTCTCAACTCAAATGCTGGTACAATCCCAATAATTGCAATTCTTTCTAGAAAAAGCTGTCAGAATGCTGTCTCTAATCATAATTTGTGTTTTCCACTTTACACTTGCTCAATAAAATCGAATGCCACAAACTCAAGTGCTCGAAATGTCTGTTGGCAGAATTAGCAAGTTCATTTGTATTTTGTGGGAAGAACTGTGTAAGAAATGGGGTTTAACTATTGCAAGCCTAAAGTCTAAATTGTATTTTCTGATATGATATACCTAGATACAGATATTTTCTCATTAGACATGTATATTAAAAAATGTATACATTACATTAGATATGTATGTTAAAATCATGCAGACATTTTAGAAGAGACTTATACAACATAAAAGAACACTATTTTAAGGCAAGGGAAATTAATGCAATCAGTCCATTACAACCAAACATCTTGGTGCACTCTAGTGGCAGAACATTGAGATGTACAATAGCTTTGCTATTTATTTGCTATTTAAAATCCTGGAAAACACAGAATAATTTATTTTTTTTCTGGATGTACAGGTAAATAAAGAGTCCTATACTGTATTTATCCAATGTTCTCATGGAGGTGGGGGGAGGGGGAAGTGAAGTATTCCTAAGTGTCAATAAAAGACAAAAAAACCTTGATTAGTGACCTCCTGCAGTCAAGAGACTTCAGATTTAAGGCTTCATCCCAACACAGGCAAGGAACCACTTACATCTAAATCACACTGATTTATACTCCAGAACTCCCTCCCTCCCCTTGGAATTTGTGGCCTTTCACTCTCAAGGTTTTATGGCTGATGACTATTAGTACATAGTTGATGTAACAGGCATATACAGACATGTGCACAATTGTATGTACACTTGCATTCAACCATACACATGCACACGGATAAGGGAAAAATCTTCATCAGTGAAGCTGGTTTTGCCAGTCAGATAAAAGTTACACTCTTGTGTTATTTTATGAAATTGCAGTTATTTGCAATTGTTTGCCTGTCCCAGGTTCTCAGAATGTATGACAAGACAAAAAAGTTTCAAGACCATTTTGAGAAGACACTTAAATAATTTTAAAAACTGTAATCAGTAACTTAAAACCTTCTAAATATAAACTGCTATTCATGCAATTCCTGATCATGAAACCTATTTTATCTTTTGCCATACAAAGAGAGCAAAAAGAAGCAGTCTTCATTTAGAACCTTGTCTTTGTCCTACACTACCCTATTTTTCCCCATCTTACATACAGTTTTTAACTGGGGAGCAGAACAAGCTTTTTGTTGAACTTGCTTCACATACCAATTCCAAAAAAATATTTCATGCCATCTGGATGTTGCCTACAGGTTGGTAACTATCCAGACTGGTGGGAGGAAATCAAGGGCTGGTGCTGATACCACTAGAGGTGGTATGAGACAAGCAACAAGTGCCTTACGTACAGAGAATGAATATATCAATTATGCCTAAAATTTGCTGCTTTTAGAAAATGCATTTCCAAGCTGCATTGCAGGCTCTATGAGAACCTGCCAGCTACAGGGACACGGGAATATGTCCTGCTCAGGAGTGTACAAATTCACCATAGGGTATTGAAAAGCAATCAATTCACTGAATGGATCAGGAAAGTTTAGAACAGCAAAGAAGGAAGAGGCTTTGCACTTGTACATGAAAATAAGAAGAATGTTATTCTTTTACTGAGCAGAGTATTTGTGTTCATGGTAACAGTTGTTTCAAAACACATTTAAGCACATTTGGCCCTCTTCTAAGATTCAGTAGAATAAAGAAGTTAAAGCAGTCAGCCCAATGTCTATTACTGTAATTGGTTTTAACAAAATTTCAGTCTGGGGAATGCTCACAGGACAATTGAGTGTTCTCATGCTTCTGCTATACAAGAGATATTTTTCATTGCTTGATGATTGAACAGCTCTGGAGAGAAATTGTAAACTGCATGGACAGCCCTTGGATATCTGCCCTACCAAAAAACTCAATGAATGCCTTAAGTTTCTCCTGTGTGGAAAACATCTCATGTTTTGCATTAAAGTGGTCTATTAATATTTTATCACATCATAAAGCAATTACCACCTATATCAGAGCATCAAAAGAATAAAATATTCGACAAGTAACAGAAGTGTGTGCTACACCCAAGTTTCAAACTGAAACATCTTAGCAGTTCCAAGGCTTTAAAGACTACCTTCTGAGAAGTGTACTGCTTGTAAAATTCTAATGTTTCTTTCCTAAGCAAATAGATCTTGGCAAAAAAGTCACAGAGGACTGTCTTTAGATTACTTTTCTGCACTGCTCAGTACCTAGAACATAAGACAGCAAAACAATTTGCATTTTGGCCTCATACAATCTAAAGCAGGTGGGGCAGGAACCTCACAAAATTTATATTGAGAGAAGCATCTCAGTTTCCATTATGAGTGGCACTCCTAGGGAAACGATTGTTTTTCAAGGTGTCAGTGGTCTGATAGCATAAGTGACTTTTCTGAAAGTCCTAGACAGTCTTTGAAGGACTTGAATTAAGCATGTGAATACAGGCACACATCCCAGCTCTGATAATGCTAAACAAAAGCCCTTGCTCATTCTTTTCAATAAAAATGCTGCTTCTAGATCTGTTAGTCACATTAAATAGTCCCTTAATGCTTTCTAACACCTCTTTTTGAAATCACCTTAGATTCAGGCTAGAGGATTGGGAAAAATACCATTTTCCACACTCCTGCATGTGCTACATGTCTGGATTGCAGTAAGTGTCATCAGAAAAAGAAAGGTTCACTAGCTTACATCAGTATTCAGTTATGCTGGACTTCCACTATTCTGAATGACAAGGACACTGTAAAGTTTGTCAAGAAATGTTATGATGCCCCCCCCAGTCCTGAGGAGCTGCTTTACGATGGGATCTAGGCACAAACCCACATCATCTCTGAGTGCAGAGGCTTCTCAGTGTCACAGAGAGACACTTCTCCCTGCTAGTAAGCATCCACTGTGAAGCAGAACAAAGCTCCACCGCCCACTGATCCACATCCAAGAGATTTCTACCACAAGTGCAAAATTTCTGTCACTCAACAAGTGGTCACAGAAGCCATCAGAAAACAGCTGTAAGTGTAGGATTAGCTTCCAAATATGTTGCATGAGTGCTGATCATCACGGAGACTTCATTATTCTGGGTGATTCCTTTATGCAGGCATTATGCAGAGGTCTGTGGAAGTCTCCCATCGCCTGCAGCCAAAGTATTCATGCCCTGACAGATTCAATCGTGGTCACAGCAGCTCCTGTGCGAATGACTATCATTGTAGGGAGCCCCAAATAGCTCCTCACCTTTTATTTCACCTGATGCCTGTGCTCAGCAAAGCAGCAACTCTGTTCTCAGCACTCGTACTTTAACTTCCTGGAAGTCACTTCACACCAGAGATTAGTGAATTTCTAAAGCCCTAAAGCAGATGAGGTCCCACTACATTATTAGCACACATTGTGATAAAAGAACTGTGTCAAGGCAGCAAAACCCAACATTACCCAGAGTACTAATACAGAAGTCTGTGAGTCCAGAAGAACTGTGATTTCAAATCACCACCTCAAGAAATCATTGAGATTTAAAATCTTAACAAAACATAGTAACCAAAGTGCAATTACCAGAAGGCAAGTTTATTTCTTAAGTGCTAACAATAAACTAGTGAACCAGTTCAGGTAACAATGCAGAATCATTAGTGAGCCTAAACCAGATGGTATCTCATTTTTAGCTACAGGCAAAATGCCAAACGACATGATTAAATAGAAAAAAAATCCCTATAGTATTGGATTTTTGTGCCTATTGAGCATGGAGACTGAAAGGCAGGAACATTTTTAATAACCTTTCTTTGACAAGCTTAAAGCCATTTACTGCTGAAGCCTGTCTTCCACATAAAGCCAAGAGAATAGGCCTCTAGAGAAAGCTCACTGCTGCACAGCTTCACCTTCCAGCAAAACACATTATGCAGCAAACACGCATAATACTTACTTCCATTAAAAAACAGACCCTGACTGGCTATCACAGTAGTGACCTTTCAATCCAGGCTTCTGTAGTATTTATTGGCTGAAAACTTGTTTCTATGAATAGCAATTGTCTGATTTAAAAACTGAAAATCTTTTTTCAGTTTCAGAGAACAGCATTTGCAAAGGCAATGGCGTTCAATGAGAAAGGAAAGGTAGCTGCAAGTAATGAAGTGCCAAGTACCAAGTGGCATTTAAAAACAATATTCATACTGGGTTTGCTGATACAGGAATTTTCATCAGAGAACCTTACTCAAATACAAAGGTCCTCCACATGAAAGTATTCCAGACACAGAGATTTCACAACACTTTGACAAATACTTGTATGACAGATGGGTAAGTTGATTAAATAACAGGCCAGTCTCTGGACTTCTTTATGGACTGGTTTTTGTTCCTTTGACAGTAGGAAGAGGCCAAAACCAGCTCAATATCTCTCCCTCTCAGAATTCATGTCTCATTGAGAAGTCTCCAGATGACCTAACTGGCAGCTACCTAACACTCACCTGGGGCATGACTACAGGGACACTGGAGCAGTACTACCCTAGGGCAGCAATTTCCCAGCTGGTGGATGGGCCATTCCATCCACCAGGATGGAAGGAGGAAGGCTGGATGAGGACACCATCAAGACTACAACGATATATGCTGGTTCTCAGAGCAGGCTACAGTGTGCACTAGAACTTGAGAAATCCCATTTTTGTGACTTTTTGCTCTTATAAGAACAGTTTAGCAGATACAGGGAACAATTTAGAGATTTAGGGCAAAAAGATGGTTTTTAAATCCAGATATTTCCTTCCAACCCAAACCATTCTATTATTCTATGACTACTGCACAGTGCTTCTTTGGTGGAGCTACAAAAACTCAGCATAGTCCTACAAAAAAATCCGACTCCTAAAAATGTATGTAGTAAAATATAAAAGGGAACTGCCTGTATTTAGGTAATAAAAAGCTAAGAACACCATGACGAAAAGAGGTAATTTTGTAGACCAAAAGTCAGAATTACAAAAAAGATACATACATGCTGGAGAGTGTTTAGAGGAGGAACATAAAGTATCAAAGGATTGTGATTCTGACATTTGAGGGAAGGCTGAGAGAACTGGTTTTGTTCAGGCTTGAGAAAAGAAGGCTTAGAGACCTATCACCACGTTCCAGTGTTTCAAGAGTGGCTGCAAAGAAGATGTAGCCTCCCTTTGCACAAGGCATAATGGGCACAAGTTACTCCTGGGAGATTCTGATTAGACACAAGGCTGAAATTTTCACAATGAAAACAATCAGACATGGGAATAATTTCCTCAGAGAGGTGATGAATTCCTCAACATCGGACACGTAGGATTCAGCTGGACAGGGTGATGTGCCATCTTGTCTAGACAGTGTTTTTGCCAAAAAGGCTGGACCAGATCATCCTTGAGGTCCCCTTTCAGCCTGGTGTTCCATGAATTAAATTTTGAACAGCTTCTTTTTTTTGTAATGTCATATAAAGAAGGATTACTTTAATGTCCACTTAGTTAACTGGATCAGTGTTGCCAAATCCTGTGATTTTAATCACAAACCTTGAATTATTTGGTGATTTATTGTTAATTTGTTTATATTTTTTCTTTAAACCAAGTTTACATAGTCATATCAAGTGAGACAATTTCTTTTTTTTTAAAGGACTTCAGCTTCTGAGGGTAGGGAAATAAAATAAATCTGAAGAACAGAAGCCTTAAGACTCTAGCACTAAAAAGGAAGTTGAAAAAAAGAAAATGTATCAATTTAAAATACTCAAGTGTTTAAGCCAAACTTATGACTAGGAGTTTAGATTATAACCTGTAAATGCTAAAGCTGCAATTATTGAGCATTGTAATAAATATAATTGGAACAGGATCTTTTTTTTTTAATGCTGGGCTTTTTATGCAATTTATGTATTATTAATCATTCTACAAACATGGAAGAGTGACTCCTTAAAAATAACATGATGAAATTGAGGGGTTTTCCCAGTACAGGGTCTAGCATCACTCAAAACAAAATTAATATTCTAGCAATCTCTTTGCTCGTTTGAGCTCCAGTTATTGACACATGATTTGTCAACAAATTGTACTTGTGTTTTAAAGGGTTTAGTGATGAAGAACACTTATATAAACATTGGTCATTTCCCTCTTGCATTAAGGATTCCAACATGTCTCAGCTGTTTCATTCTTTTCAGCAGCCCACAGTGTCCCTGCTATAATATTGATGAGCTCCCAGGTCTTATGTTCCTTTTCATAAGGATACAAGGGCACTGAGGCTACTTTCATTCAGAGTGAGTGCTTCATTTAACCCTTACTACATTAATAGGAAACCCAAACTTCCCCCACCCTTTCCCCCACACCCCTTCAAAGGAAGGAAACACCTCTGTAAAAGTTACTAATTATTTTTTTCATAGGGTTGTTCGTTTCAGCTGTATGCAATAAGCCTTCTTGGTTCTGCACCCTGGATCAGAAAGGGCAACGTTTTACTTTTCAACATGAATGAAAGGGATTTAAAATGCTATTAGACATTGAAGCAGCAGAGCCTGATGTAGCCCCAAAAATGTAAGCCTATGCACAAGAAGGATGGTGGAATCAATTCAAGTTTTTCCACTCCACTATGTTATTGATCACCTGCTGTATTGGAAGCTTTAGCAGAATTTTTTCAGATTCAAATGACTGCTTTATTTTATTACTACTAATTTGACTTTTGATTCATTAAATAACATAGGCACACTGAATTTCATAGGGTCATTTTCAGAAAAGCTCTTTAAAGACATCGCCCTCTGTATTTAGAAGTATCTTAATAATGAAAAGCATTTAATTTTTTCCAAAAATACATATTATACTGTGTGTGTTTATAATGTATTTAAATTTCTCAATATTATTCACAGTATCTGCTAACTTATGTGTTCATGACTACAGTGCCTTGTGATCAAGATTTTGCTGTATCTTAGCCAAATCACAACCTTATTTGGGTTAGAAGGGACCTTTACCAATCATCTAGTCCAGCCAGTCTGCCATGGGCAGGGACATCTTTCACTAAGTCAGGATGCTCCGCAAACACAATAAAACCAGAAATCAAGGACAAAATGTAACCTCCTTAACCTGATTTTGGATAAGCTAAGCTTCATAGGACACAGAATATCCTGAAACTGTGGAATGTCTGAACAAGCTGTGGCATCAGGTCCAAAAGTTCATCAGATAGTACCATTACATTGCTCGTGGTATCCTACAATGCAGAAAATGCAATGCCTCGCAGCAGACCAAATGCCCTGCTCCCAAGAGTATTCACTTGCAGCTACAACGCTGTTCCAGAACGTAATATAACCTCTTTCTTGGAGGCAGCAGTTGGCTAGTTGAAACTGGTCTCTATTTAAATACAACAGGAGTTTTTACCACAGGCAACTTGCAAAACAGATGTCCCGATCAAATGCTCTCGTGGGTCTTTCCGTGTGCTTGTGGGTTCCGAAGTGCCAAGTAGTTCTGAAGGCTCTGCTCTTCTGCATCTTCCCCTTTTAAGCACATTTCCCAACCTCCATCAGCATTACACCAGAGTGAAGACACTCATCACTGCCTGCTTTACAATTATGAATAGGTTGCTGCTCTCCAGAATCACCAGTCTTTAAAACCCTCCAAGATGCAGTTGCAGAATATTCCCCATCACATTAGGAAAAATTAAGAAAAATCATGTAAATGGAAGCCTTAAAAAAAGCCCAAAAAACAAACCACACAACAACAAAAGGACCCCCCAACCAGCCAACCAACCAGCTAACAATTCTGGTGCCTAGTAGAACTGGAAAGAACATAAAGGCAACATAGCTGTTGTCAGTGACCTCATGAACTGTAGCTTATAGAGAAAGAGTGGGAAGAAATAGGATGAAAGATTGGCCAGGCTTTTGGCCATCCACCCCAAAATCTGATTATATGACTTAGCAAGTAAGAGGAAGTGTGACACAAACTTTGCAAACACTTTAATGCTCTAATGCAGGAACTACAAAGAAGAATTTTGGCTCCCAGGGACTCCCATTTCCTTGTGATCCCATCATCTTTCATTCCAATATGGGAGAGCATAGCCTGCTTCCAATGATATTAAAATTACAACAACAAAGAGATGACCTTAGTATTTTATCTGATTTTCTCCATCTCAGGTATTCAGAGAAGAATTTCAAATATTAAAGGTATTGCAATTTTCTATTTTTTCGCAGGTAATATTACAACAGATTTATTTTTCCTATTATTTAAATGCTTCCACTCTGATATACTGAACTCCTGAAGTTACAAACAGAGCTTTTGCAGTAAATTTTATTTTTTCCCCTTTCCTCTTCAAAATGCAAAGGATCATCGAATTATTTTATAGCTTGTTTGGGTTTTTTTTCCCCAAATATAAAAAACTGTTGGTACTGCATTTCATGGACAAAGCTACAACAATGGGAAAAGCTGGAAAATAAAGATACTTAAGAAGGTTAAATTAAGCTTCACTGCCCTATTATTTTGGAGGCTCCAAAAATTCCCACTGAAGAATTTAACAATATTAGAGTGTCTTCTGGAAGAGGAATTCAAGATAAATAAGTTTGTATTGCTTAGGGAAAATGAACCTTTTCTATCTCCTGGGTTTCTGCATTAATTGTTTTCTTTTAAAAACATGCTGCATGAGTGCATATCATCTAAGATAGTTCTCAGTGGAAAAGACCTGAAATGACATGAGTTGTGTTCTCTACCTCCCGGAATATAAATCTGAATTAAAAGATTATTTAATCTGTTCACTCAAAGTATAAGGTCTATGACAAAGGATTCAGCTGTCTATCTGGTAACTGTATTAGATATCTCATATTCCCTCAAAATGGCCTATTTACCAATTAAGCTGGTTATGAACCTTAGAGTGATAAAACACAGATTCAATCCAAGTTTCAATATCATCTTTATTTATCAATTCAATTATATATGGCACCAAAAACCTCAAAATGTTAAGAATCTTGAACCAAAATTTTAACTCCAGTTTTTCTTTACTGAAAAAGTGTGTGAATTAGTTCATATAGACTCCACCTTTTCCTAGATCAAGTTGAAGTTACGATCTACAGTTCCATTCTTAATATGAATTTGCTATTCTTTCCTCTGAAAAAATTGAATTATTGAGGTTTTAGGCACCTGTACATTTTACCATTGAGAAAGAATAAATTACAACTTTAGCTTAAGCAACATGTAAGACAAATCAGAGTAGTGATACTGAAAATAAGAATTTTTTATGCTTAACCGTTAAGATCAAAAAACTATAAACACAAATGCTAGAAAATGGTTTTTTGTGCATTTTCTTACATTTCTATGAATGTATACTGAACCTGATAAGATACACCCGAGTTCACTGTTTCCCCAATATTTCAGCAGAAAGGATTGTTTCCTTAATCAATAGTAGTTTTGTAACATTTAAGGATTCCAAAGCATGATGTAATAAATTGATTTGGATTCACAGCTCTCTAGGGAACACAGAACACATTACTAACATTTTATAGGTTAAGAAAATAACAAACCAACAGACATTAAATAGTGTGTTACAACATACAACTAGCTCCTACACCAGCAGAAAACACAAACTTTACCTGTATTTAAAACTCCAATTTCAGAATATAATTCAGACATTTTCAGAAAAGATTTAGTGCCTACCACCCATGCTTAGGCAAGCCTTTGCTCAGCAGCTCTGCTGGTCATTAAAAAGGCTTGCCACACAAAGTTATTTTTTGCCATGTGTCCACAGCTATGGAAGACCAAAGTCCCACATTAAGAAAGAGCTATCTGTATAAAATGTCTCTGAACAATCACAGTTAATAAATCGCCTCGAACCAATAAGGGCACAGCATGGACAAAAAATGCACAGGTGTGGAACAGATTCTCGCACAGGAGGAGAATCAAACAAGTGGTGACTGGAACTTTCCCTACATGTGGAAGAATGTTTACAGAGAAAACACCACAGAAAGTGAGAAAAAAGTCAGAATACTGAATGTATTTGCCAAGTACCTGTGCCAAGAGTAGTAAAAATTTTGGTTATTTACTTTATAATGCTTGGCATCTGTATAAGACCAATGGCAGGCCTAAGGCAATCATACTAATTTTAAGCATTATTATGCTGCAAGCTTGAACCATTACTCTTTCCTGTTTACTTCAGTCTAATAAAGTAATCTCATCAATATAATAAATACTATTTATCATTAAACTATTAATAAAAATCATTATATCTATTAGTGAACTTATAAATTAATGAATGCATCAATAAATCCCTACATTTAATAATAAATTATGAATATATACACAGAGCATCTTGAAATATTTCTGTAATGAAGAAACATAAATGTTTTAATACTGAAACACTAAAAACAAAAGCTAAATATGAATGAATATTTTTGGCTCTACACTCGATCTTGGTCCTAGCACAAAGTTTCTCTCACCAGAAAGATGTTTTGGAAGGGAAGATAGGACTCAGATGTTGGAGTAATGTCTACACAATGTAAAACCTAATAGCATGGGCTATGTTTGAAAGTGTCCTATAAAGATAAGATCTACCTCAGTCCTTTAATTAGCATTAAAGAAAAAAAAATGGTGGTTTTTTTTTTTTAATTTAGGGAAATGAAATCCAAAATGAAAATAAGCACAAATTACAGGTTATGAGACCTGCCTGTTTGCATTATCTTTACTCAGTCAGGTGACTGACTGGCTAATAGAAGAAGATTTTTCACATCTACATTGCTTACAATTCATTTCTGTAATTCTGTAGATGATACATTATCAATATCAACGGTTATGAAGGAGTGTTAAACCCAGAGATGAACATTAGGTGAAAGAACACCGTTTGAGGGAGACAGGGAAGCATACCTTGCTAGCAGATATCTCGAGTCTCACAGATGTCTGAAAAGAAAGAATACATCATCAGTCAAAACAAAAGCCAGTTCGTGAACTGTTAAACCAGAAACTGACTTCGTGCCAGAGAGGATGCAGTTCATCACAGTTCCACATACTTAATCTCTATCATTGCACTCAATACTGTGAAACCTTAGAACAACCCTTCTGCCCCAAGGAGTTGGTCATTAAAATTAAAAAAACCAAGTCAGGTAGACAATGAAGTTCAAAAATAACACACCATACTTTATGGTACGGATGTACTAAAAAAAATTTATAATTTGATATTCAAACTAAGCACTCAATTATCAGGGATCTTAAATCTGCAAAAATGAAGAAATCTGTGAAAGATTAAGATTCTAAATATTCTCTGATGTAGAAACATGCCAGCAGGCAACTCCAAGGGAGTGATACATGCAATTGCTATTGATTTCAGCTATGCAAGGATAACTCACAGCTGCTTTCAAGATATCCATCCTTTTTTGCTTTTCTAGCCGTGCAAGTATTGCACAAGAAGCCACGATCTTAGTGTGCACAGACCTTCTAGAAGCAAGATTCTGTGCTCCCCATTTAGGGTGTTACCACTGAAAACTTCACCAGGCCATCCAGTAAAGAGAGAAATTATTTATTATGGTACATTCCCGAAGAGGTGGCCATCCTAAAGGTTTCAGTGAACAAAAATTGGAAAGTACTCTGTGCTAGAAAAAAGCCCACAGCTATCATTTTCTTGTTCCTTCATCACCTCTTGCTACAAACCCACAGCAGATATAGTCATTTTATATGTTTGCTCTTTACAACTCAGAGTAGATGACACAAGATAGTTTCACAGGTCTCAGATCACCAGCTATGAAAGGAAAAATGTGGTGGCAATGATGGGGGGGAAAATATATCTGCAGGCCCTGCTTTCCTAACATTAGATTACTTCAACAAGTGAAGAATTCTGATGCTATTCAGATATTTTCCTTGAGTATAAACCATTCGTAACTGCATTCATCCAGCTGCATGCCAGTAAGCTTGTCATTTTAAGATGTTTGTAAAAGCACAGTGCAGCTGGGAACCTCAAAGTATTTATAATGCAGCTGAGAGATGAGAAGTTATGAACAGTTATTTGTAAAACTGGAGCCTAAGCAGAGAGGTGCCAGGCAAATATCCCTCAGTGACTGTGTGCTAGCCCAGTGGCAAAAGGAACAATTGCAATGTTCAGCATCTGGAAGATAAAAGAGATTATTCATCTCTTTAGAAAAGACTCAAAACTGAAAATTGCTGTACAGTGATACCTAGAAGCTTAAAAACAATTAATTTTTGTTCCTGATTTTATTCAAATAAACTTCAAAAAGAAGAATGACATTTTCTTTAAACCTCATTGACTCATATGAGGCCTGAGTTTGGCCATCACCCTTCAGCAGACTAGTAAAACAAACATTACAATAGTCTACACAAAGAACTTCCTGCCATGCACCACCTTGCTGACTTCTAATATGAAAGTACTGCTTGGAATTGAATTGTGAATGGAACACATTTATGCCACACAGATACATACTGAATCTCTGGTACTTCAGCAAATAATTTCAAATTAGAAGTTACTAAAAAAGGACACTGAATTACACTGACTACTAACCACAGTTCATCTTAACACCTATTTCCAATAGCCTACTTGTGTGATATGTAACTTCTGACATAAATTACATTAAGCTTTTTCTTCCACTCTAAAAAATGGCCCAAAAGCCTGAGCTAGAAAGATAGACAGTAATTTCCTAGAAATGGATAAATCCACAGCAGGTAAAAATGCAAGATGATCAGGTTTGACAGGGACTGTGCCACAATATGATGTGCTCTGGTAACCATCCTCCCACACACTCCCCCAGTGATTTGGCTCATCAAGTTCTTTCATTTTTCACTTCCAAGTGCCAAACTACTACAGAATAAATAATACACAGATTTTCATTTTGGCAAATTTTTGTGAAAGAGGGAAAAGTCTACTATCCAGCACATAAAGGCTAGAACCTCAAAATAAAATCTCTTGAGTATCGCTGACATAAAATCAGCCCCTTTCAAAACCTGAGGCACCCAAAATTCATCAGTTACTCTCAAAAACTTTTCCCACACTTGTTCATCAATTGTAACACTAATCATAACCTAGCAAGAGAAGTCACAAGTTAAAAAAAACCAAAACACATATAAATAGTAACATATCCCAGTGCTAAAAATGCCTTTCCTGTTGTTGAACAGTTTGGGACTACGAATTTATTTGCACAGTAGTAACCAAGATGTGCACAGTGGTAACCAAGATACAGACACAAGTTTACTGCATTTTCTTGTTATGGGTGCCTGCAATTATCAGCTATTAATATATAAAAGGGCTTTCCAGATGGGTTAATAGTGTCTGGCTGGTTTGGTAAATTGTCTTAGTTAAATGCAGCTTATTTTTTTATGAAAACTGCTGTGGACTTTCTATTGAGTAGAATCTCTGGTAGAATATAGATGCTTGTGGCCCACCTTTTTCTTTTTGCCTTCATTCATCTTATTACGGTACAAGCAGCAGAGGTGGCTTGTCCAGCATTATTCTTCCCTCAGAATATCTAACGTTTATACTCCAATTTTAATTTGTTTTCAATATATATTGAGCTCTCTTCCATTTACTAAAATTGCTCATCACGGGACAGAGTTCTCACTGTTCTAATGTTCACTAAAAATCTCAATGCCTCCCAGCTGCAGGACTCCCATGCTGGCTCTACACCAGATCTGACTGGTTCTAATCCAGAGTTTGTCTCACCACGAAGATGTTCTGGAAGGGAAGACAGGAGACAGACTTTGGGGCAATGTCTATACAAGGTAAAACCCAATCGGCATTCTATTTGCACATCTAATAGTTAAATATTCTTCAGTTTTGGATTTGAAAAATATTTCTCAAATATTGAATGCTTAATAAAAATTTAATATTTAAATTATATATACTTCACTATCTCAATGTAAATATGTGCAAAAATATTCTTTGAAATCTTATAGAATTAATAAGGAAAATATTATGAATTTAATAAAAAGAACATTTAATATTGCATAACTATATCCCTGCAGAGAAGTAGGAATATGAGGAATATGACTGCATGGTCCCTCCATTCTGCTCGAGGGATTCTCATGTTACATACTGCATTACAAATGCCTTGGCCCTTCTGCCTCTTAACCACTGCTGAATACCTCTTTGTTTTCCATAGCCAGGGAAAGGAGTTTCTTTTTAAAGCAACTAAGCTCTCTAAATTAGGGGATGGCTCTTTGTGAGTACAAAGAACTGTCAGAAAGTTTGCATTACTATTTTAAAAAGAAACACGCAAATTTTTTCAGATGTACATTTTCAAGATAAATAACATTTTCACATACCCACATGGGGAGAGATTTGTAAAGAGCTCCTGTACTTATGTGGGCACTCCAGAAAAGCAGTAGGTTTTAAAACAGTGAGAGCAGTGCTCCCCACTGCTACTACATCTCTTCTGCAGAGCACCTCACTATTATCCAGCTTTTCCTTTCTTCATCTGTTACAGATTCTGTTCGGAAACAGAAATTTTTTTCTGCCTCACTCTCTTCTTGCATTACAAAGAGTGGCAATCTAGCACAAATCTTTCGTTTTTAATTCATTATTATGATTCAAGCAGTATGCTAAGTTAGGAACATGATCTTGTCACAGAAATAATTTCAGATACGATTCTTATAAAAGCTAAACTTAGCAAAGCTGAATTATCAATCTTCCAAAATGTACTCAGGAAAAGTTAATCAACTCTGTGTGCCATGTTAAAACAAGCAGAAGAGGAAACATTTTAATTAAAGAATTTGAATGTTCGAATTCATATTGGGTCTTGCAGAAAAGGGGGAAAACCCAGCAAAATTACTGTTCTTGGTTAAGACCCCAAGGACATAAAATAAACAATATTTAACAGAGCTCAATTTTCATTTACCACTGAAATAATGAATACTAGAATAATAATCAAATGCCGTAAAGATTTCTGTGGTAGCTGGTAAAAGTCCTGTCATTAATTGCCTAGTAAATTTTGATTCCTTAATTGTAAGTCTGTTGAATTAGTGGCCTGAAATAACTATGGTACAAGTCTCATTTCCCACTTGTATATCCACCATACTTGTGTGCCATGGGGTCTGAATAATGGGCCAGAAGTTCTGGCTCAAGGATCTGCTGCAGCTCTGCTACCTCAATATCCTTGGACATTACCTTAAACTGCGTGGTTTTACTCCATTCTGCAGGTCAGGGCACTCAATAGATAGATTACTGCGACTCAGCAGTGTCAGGAATCCACTTATTTAGGTCTACATATTATTGTTTCCTGACACACACCAAAATACAGGAAATGTAATGAAAACAGTTGCTTGCTATTATTGGGCAGAGGGTTGGGTAGGTATTTTGAAAAATATCCATACAGAAGTAAAAACTGATGGAACAGAAAAATGTCATCTCAGAAGGTATATCTAAAATTATCATGCTTTCTATTTCAAGAAGCTCGATTCTAAGTGGGTGTAACTTATCATAGCTATGTGGGCATTATATATTAGCTGAAAATTTAGTTTTTGAAACATAAAAGTTCATATTTGAGCAGAAGAGATAGAATTAAATTCTGTATATGCCTGAGAACACCAGCATGTTGGCTAGTAACAGAGCTGGTTTTTAATGCTGCCTTTCATCAGTAAAGCTAAGGAGGAAAAAAAAAACCAACCATTGACTGTCCCATGAAAAAGTAGGAGAGAAATATTTTATAAACCTTTGTTAGTTTAGCTGTTATGAGGCTATTGCCTAACTACCCCATACTAATTTTATTGGCTCATAGCAGATATAATTTGAAAGTATTAGGTTACCCACATAAACCATGCATATGGTTCAGAATGTCAGCGCAATCTGTCTGTGGGAAGGGTAATGTATGGTTCCAGAACAGAGATGGTGTATATAAATTATGCAAGGTATTTTGTAATCCCCATCATATTTCAATGCATGGGACAGTCATTATGTAACAAGACATGTCTCCTACACCTTCCTGACAGATGGGACATGAACATTATTGCTTTTCCCAATTCCTTCAGGGCAGGTCACTCTCTCAGTTCACTACACCAGTGTTGCCACTAATTCTAAAGGCTTCATCATTCATTCGGATTTCAGCATTTCATTGTGGTGGAAAAGCTACCATTTTCCATTTGCTTCATATGAAGTTAATTACCTTTTACCACAGGAGTGCCAAAGGAATATGAAAGTCACCAAGACGAAGTCTACAGCACTGTATGTGATGAACAATTTTGTTGGTAATATCAAATGGCTATTTGCTTTTTCTTAAGAGTTGCTTTTGAACCACTGTGAAACATTCAAAACATCTTAGTCTCCTAATTAAACAAGGACAGATTTGCAATCAGATCCAAGAGTATAAATACCTGTATCAAGTGGACAACTGCGACAAACTCCCTTTGTAACTTTTTCTTTTAAAAAATTGGTATGTGCGGAAGTACAGGCAGGTCTATAGACTGAGATTTTGTGAAAATGTATTAAAAGTAACACAAATAGCGTGGCAATTCATATAACATGAAATCCCTATTTTTACCATTACATATCATAAACTCTCTTCTCTCAACCAGTTGCTTTAGCTGGACCAAACCAGTTTTAGTCATGCTATATGCATGTGACAGCCACAGAAGGGAGACTAAAAGAATGAACCTTTCCAACCTCTGCTGTCGCTGCCGGCCACTGCCGCTTCTCAAGCTGCCCGGAGGCTTGAGGGGGACCTGTGCTGTGCTCGGCTCTCTGCCGGACCTCTGCAGCCTCCCCAGGCTTGGCAGCCTCTGGTCGCCTTGCAAGAGCCTGAGCAAGCCCAGCTCATCCAGGGGAGTGGCAGCAGTAATAATGTTACGGCACGGCGCGGCGGCGAACGAGCGGCAAGGACTCAATGTAGCAGCAAGCCCAGATTTACCTGCAGCCGAAAGAACACGAAGAGCGAGGAAAGAAGGTGTGCAGGGGTTCAAAAGGGACAGAAAAGGGGCGGTTCGAGGAGGGGGTGGAACAGGGGAACAAACCAGTAGGGAAACATAACATAACCGGGAACATCCAATGGGGAAAACCAAGGGGAAGAATGCATTAACTGAACCAATGAACAAATCCTGGCAACAGAATTTTCTGGTAGAATATGAATATTAAAATGACTGTGAGGGGACGGGGGAGGAGATGGAAACTTGATGGACAGGTGTGAGTGGCGGGAAGTTACCCCTGCCTGCCTTCCCCGTCCCCCTCAGACTCACTGTCCTGAGGGGAATAGTTTGTCCATTTGACATTTTCATTAATCCACACAGGAAAGGCAGGTGGGGCTGGTTGTTCCATGTCTGCCTGGGTCCCAGCGGTAGGCTGGGCCACCGCCACACTCTGCGGTGAGAATTCACACTACAAAATACGAAGCTAAATACAAAGAGAGAAACGAAAACCTAAGGTCTCTTCTAATATTGTTGGGGAAAAGTACTCACTAGCTGAACTTTTTACCTCACATACATGTGCAATGTTCTCCAAACACTGAAGTCATGATCTTCAACATAAAGAGCAAAATGCCACTGCATCTGAAGCTTTTGTAGTGACAAGGATACCTCAAGTGTGTTACAATTGTATGTCACAGCTGACAAGATGATGAAAAACCTTTGCATTTTAAGAAGCTCTGTATTTTAGATTTATTTGGATATGCCTGTATGAAGGCTGAAGGAAAAAGCTTCATCCCACACACGTGTTATTCTTCTGTAATTAGAAGGCAGGGAAAAAAATTCTTTTACCTTTTATGTTTCTTTTTGTCTATTATTTTTCATTGCTATTGGAAGAAAATGAAATTATTAACATCAGAGCATCATTTCTGCCAACAAACATTAATTCTCTTTAGCTTCTGAGAACCCAAATACTTTTCAAGATGCCTCTTTTGCTAACACATACATTGTTTTAAAATAAACATTTCTGATTCAGTTAATCCATTTCTTAGGCCAACTACATGGGATGTAGATTGGTATTTTTCCACACCTCAGATATCTTCTAAGAGGAGTAAGAATTTGTTGACTTGTGCTCATCATACTTAGTGATGGAGAAATAATATGCTGACATTTCTTCTGATTTATAGTGCAAAAGTCGAATTATATTTCTATAAATCATTTTTTATTTGATACTGCTTATAATTTGCTGAGTCTTCTCAAACAGCAATAACCATGATAATGCAGTTATGGCACATGATATAACTTTGCAAAGCAAATGTAAAAAGGACTGAACCAAGTACATGGTAAAAGGCATTTGGAATCCATGAGCCCAAAGAGTTTAGATCAGCCTATCAGTTAAATCATGGTGAAACAAAAAACACATGCAAGTGTTTAGAGATCGTGCTCTAATACAATGCACACGTACCCAGAGAAGAGGGCCAGTTCACTGAAGTTTACAAATCAAAATACAATCACTTTCTTGTGCTTAAAGTGCTCTACGAGGAACTGAAAGGTTAATGAGCAAGGTGGCTTTAATTGCTTTTTTCTAAATACCTGGCTCATAAAATAAACACACCTGCCTTTAAAAGCTCCATATTCCAAAGTTTCTATAGTAAACACTCTCTGTTGGAATTTTCTATTCATGAAATTGAACTATAAATAGGGATATAATATCTTTAATACATTGCAGACACCATATTCTTTTCAAATAGCCTGACTTTGCTAGAGGCTATAATGACAGCAGTGAAATAGTTTAGATACCACTGGCAGCAATTTGTCAGTGCCATGCACAGGGTCCAGTCTTTTCCTATTGTAGTCAGTGGCAAGTGCATGCTCACCATTACCTGAAAGTTACTGTAGTAATTCCAGATTCAAGCAGATGCCCAGTGACCAGTGGAGTGTGCATGTACATATGTTTGGATAATGCACCTTCTTAAATTGCTTCTCTTAGTCCTTTGCAATTTATTTCATGTTTCCAACAGTCTTGAACTGGCAGTGCCAGCAACACATCTTTGACATCACTGAACACAGAAAAGAATTATTGAAGTCATTTTTCCCCTTCTCAGATTGAAAAGGAATAAAAATTGCCATATGTAGAAAGTCATAGGACAAAGATAAAATCTTAGAAGACTTGACATAGATGCAAGGTGTAAAGATGAGAATTTTGTGTTACTGGAGTTAACACCATAAGAATCATTCCTCAGTCACTTAAACAATTTTTTTTTCACATAGTAAATTTCTTTCACAGGAATGGATGGTCCTACACATTTGTATGGTCTTCAAAAAATAAGTTCAGCGTTTCTTCTTGCTTTGGAGGTGATATTGTCCACTACACTTCACACCAAAATTCATGCTCTACCTAGCCCAATTACAGCCAGTGCCACAAATCAAATTACTTTCAAAAGGAAGCAGTATTAAGTCTGATCCAGACAAAACTTTTCTCACTTTTACTGGACGTACTTCACTAGTCTCGAATAATGATCCCAGTTTTGTCATTATGAGTCACGTGCTCCACACCACACTCTTGTGTTCTACGCTATGCTCACTGCTCATCAGGCTCATGAGGTGTGAAACAGCATGCCCAGTTTCGTGGTGGGGAAGTGCACACACCAGCCATTTCTTTTTTCTTCCTCGTTTTTTCCCTACCAACACATATGCTTGGTCCTACTAGCCAAAAAACTTCCGCTTGAAATAAAAAAGCACGTTTTAGGAACACACCAAGTCTCTGCAAAGGATTGCAAGTAAGCAATGAAAACCACAAAAGGTGTTGATAAATTATTCCATTAACTTGACAATCTTATCATTACAGAAAACTGAATCTTTCTTTTAACTGTTTCAAGCTTTCATTTCCTGCTGCTGGATCTTATTTGTGCTTTTTGGGTTAGATGATGGTTTGATGTACCATTTGCAGGTGTAGGGGGTTGTCTCCTCATTGAATTTTGACTCATTTAAAAATAAGGGAAAGTACTTGACTACTTCAACAGTACTAAGAAATTCTAGTTTTACATTCTAGAAATTATTTTCTGCATTATGGTCATCCTAGTGTTCCCTTGATGCATATTATCTTGGAAGCTGAACAGGATTTTGTACACATTTATGAAGAATAAAAGGGAAGGTGCTTTTGTTGCATTAGGGAGAAAGCAAACCTCGTAATAAAAAAGCAAAACACTGGCAAATTGGAGGTGAATTCAGGGCTCAAACTAATTTGAAGCAAATAAACAAGTGATGGATCAGATTATTTCATTGGTATAATGAAAAAACACCGTCATCTTACTCAAAAGTGTGTAGAAGACCTAGACATTAATTACATTATGACATCTGCTTGCATATCACTTCCAATGCCTGAAGATCCCTGCATAGTTTCCTATATAGTTTCCTATATATATTTTATATTTCTGCCCTAAAACTAAAGCTTGAACAAGGCAAATTATAAAATACTTGAACTCAGCAACTTTCACCTCAACATTAAGAATGATGAGTCTGTGAGACACAACAGTACACAATTTTTTGTCAATAGCATAGTGATTTAAAAGCCTTTTCTCCAGGGCATGGCATCTTTTCCTAGCTGAAAGGGCAAGCTTAGGCTACTGCAACATTAAGCAGCTGATGAATGACCCTATTGTCACACTTGTTTTAGGGATTGATCATGTCCAATTAATTCCTAGAAGAAATCAATTGTTCTTACCTAGCTCATTTACATTAATAAGAAAATATTAATGACTCCACTGCCTAAAAGTATTGGAAAGAGAGGCTGCATTCACATTTCAGCCTACTGGTCTTTAAAGAGGATTCATTATCTCCTCCTATGAGAGCAAACAAATACATACTTTTTCCCAGTTATTCAGTATTAAAACCAAGTATTTATCTATGCATTTAACTAATAATTGAATCATATAGCAAATAGTCTTGCATTGTTGGCTTATTTTTATGGGTGTAATATTTATTACACACAAGAGAAAGCACATGATAATTTTATCCCATTGCTAACTTTGAGAGAAGAACTATGCACAGGAACTCAAGGCCACAATTATGATTTCCTGATCTGAGTCCAACACACCATAGGAGCAACAATGATACAAATGTGCAGGTAAAAACAGTACATATGTCATTCCTGGAAATTATCCTTAGGAAAACATTCAAACAATCTTTGTGGTGGGATTTAAAACTCATGACAATTGCCAAAAATCTAAATAGGGTTTTATCAAATGCTGGGATTAGTGTTTGTGAGCTACACACTATGAATAGCCCAGGTCTGAGCATTTATCCTGAACTTTCTTGCCAGAGGAAGAAATACAATAGGAAGGTACAGTTCAAGACAAGATTCAGAATTTGATTGCCACATTTTCTGTTCAGTGCATACTGCTATGATTTCTGGTAAAATGTACTAGTTAAGTGTTACAGTAAATTGATCACATAATACTATGGAATTTATCATGCAATAGAAAAGGAATTTAAGAGCTGCATACCTAACACTATTAATAAAATGGGCCTGTGGATAGAGATAGTTAGAGAATATGGTTTCTATTATTACCTGATCCTAGATTACATTAAAGAGCTGGTAAAATTAGAATTGCAAGGAGAAAATAGACTTTCATAGGATTTTTCAACTGGAAACTTCTGACTGCCTAACACAACTATGGATGTTTACTCGCTGCATCTCTTCTTCTAGAAATGAGCCGTGAGCTTGGATTCTCCCCTTGGATCAGAAATCCAAGAATATCTGTGCAGAGAGGCTCTGCTGCCACCCTCTGTGGTATCTGAAATGAATCAATATTTACAGCTAGTAGCTGTAAATAAAGTGCCAACCACTCTAAAGATTTAGGGACAAAGATCCCTAGTTGTGAAAGAACTGACACAATGGAAAACTATTGGCATATAATTAAATATTTAAAATTGTATCAGTATTAATTATGTCAGTGCTAAGGAACTGGCACACAAGGAATTGAAGTAGTCTTGGCACATGAATGACTTCAATATTGAAGTAGTAGCTACTTTTACCAGCTTGACATCTTTGTAGGCTACCTTTGAGAAATGATGAAAGAGAATGCACCTTAACTATGTGTTTATCTCTGGTCTAGTTCATTGTTACAGTCATTTTTTTATCCTGAGGTTTTTTAAAAAGAAGTATATAGGGGAGAACAAACATGTAATTTTCTCCAGGTTGTCCAGCACCTCTTGATCTGAAATTCAGTAAGGCGCATAACTGATTAATAAAGAAGGATGTGTTTGGGAAAAATAACATTTAATTCCTCATGAGACAGATACAATACTGAGAGCAAACTGCTTGTGACAAGGATTTATATTAATTATTACCTTATATAAAGCTAGTTTTCCAGACCATACTTGTATAAATTCAAATCTATTTTATACCAGGGCAGATATGATGCTGTTCCTTTGGTCTCACATCTCTGAAACCAGCCCCTATTTCAACAAATAGCTTCCTACCCTGCATACACAACCACATTTCTCATTCACTACCTTAATATTCTTGCCTGCTACACCACTGATCAATGTGGTCATTTAGGCACACAGAGGATAAGTGCTTTAGAAGAGCAGCCAACATCAAATCAAAACTCTTCTGATCTTTTTTTTTATCATAAAATTACTAGCCCAATGTTGTCCCCAGCAGTAGCAAAGCCATTCAGTTTTGGTGAAAAGGAAATCTACCCTTTCTCAATGGGTCTTCAAAAATGAGCAGCCTTCCACATTTTCTCCTCACCCTTTCCACTTGCATTTTATTTATTTTTCTGTAATTCTGCCCATCAAATAGATAAGCTTCTCAAGTACATGGTGCTCATGCTACTGCTCCTTGCTGTATTCTGAATGGCAATGGTGTAGGGCCTTTGCTGGCACTCTGCAATGGGTCTTTCACCCAAACTTTCACAAGGAATAGAATTCAGCTTTAAATCTTCCATTTTAAAGGAGCAGCAGAACTAAAATTAGCAATACTTTAACTTTCTGTTTAAACAGTATATGAAAATGTTACTTCCATGTGATCAAAACATTAGTCTGCCTTCGTGGCCTAAAAAATATTCTCTTACTCATGAGAAGAAAAAAAAATCATCCTTCACTGTCACTGAAAAGAAAAAGAACATTAGACCCTTATTCACCTATTTGCAAGAGGGCTGGGGTAAAAAAACCTTGTTTGCAAAGAAAAATCATGCTAATGTATTGTCACAATCATGCTTGTGTATTCACTTGAGTGGTACCAATTTGCCAATATTGTTTTCATAAATGAACAATTTATTCTACATAATTTATCTTTATTCTAGTATCTGCATACATACTGCAAACTACTAGAATATACGACTGGCTTTTTTCTAGATTTTGCTTAGTACAAGGGAACAGACACTTCAGAAAGAAAAATAAGAAAAAAGGCAACTCTGTATCCAGGTATCTCCTAGTATGTCACTCGTGGACTTACAGTTTTGTTTGACAAGGGGTAAATTGCCTTTCCTTACTTGGAAAGAAAAAATCAAACATCAATAGCAGGAAAATTAATTGAGCAAGTAAGATTCTCCTGATGCATTCCACAATCCTTACCAATCTTCTAAAACACAAGCATAGCAGTTTCTTCAATCATCATTTAATAAATAGCAGAGATCTGCTTCTCCTTATTAACAAAAAAAAAAAGGACTAAGGTGATTGGGGAAGAGGTCTTAGCATGTCATTTACAATACCTTGCTTCTCATGATAGTTGAGATCAAGAGTTTGCACATATGAGTTGCAAATACATAGAGGGAGGAGGTTACAGACATCACACTTTTTCATTTCCTGTTTACACTTTTCTTAAAAACAGAGTTCCAGAAAAAATTAATCATTCGCACAGCTACCTGGAGAACTAAACAAGCACGCTGAAATAATAGGGAATGTGGACCAGTGTGTTTGCTCAATGAATGCCATATGGATTTTGGAATTTGGTAATCAGAGGTCTGGCATCTCTTCATAATGTATTTGGGACAGATGGGAACATTTTTGTGAAATTGCTATAACCAGGTGCTTTTGTCTCACTGAGGTTAAACTACCTTTTACTATCCATGTTTCTATAAGGAAGACAGAATTGAAAATCAAGTATATATGGTCTATACTGGCCTGTCTCTTGCCCATCCATACCCATGATTATTTTTTTACTTTCTTAATAAAGTCACTGACGGGCCTATTACTTCCTAGCTATGCCAGTAAAAGATTCTGTAACTGCTTTAGGTTAAGAAAAGGTGTAATAAACATTACTTGAAAAGAAGACATCTATCTTCATGAACTGAACTTTATATCACAAAGCTTAAGTTTATCAAAAAGCAAGACTTGAAAAACTGCAAAAAGAAACTACCTACAAGGATCTGATTTATTCTAGAAATAGTTAAGAGAATTAATTTATAGTGAACATTCTGAGTATAATTAGGAAACATACCTACCCTGACAAGTAAAGTAAGACTTAACTCTCATTGCAATTTGTCCCAGAGACTCAGGTACCTGGGAACAGTAGGTTTTAATAGTTGAGGTTTGGTTTGATACTATAACATTTGTAAGGTAATTGCAATATTTGACAATCACTCTTAATGTATAGCTGGGGAGAAGCAAATAACTTTGACTAGTATCTTTGGGTATATTATTCATCAGGAACCTCTGATAGCAGAAAGTATTCTAACAGACAAAAAAATCATACGCCTGTTAAAAGCGTTAAGAGCAAGCTCAAGTGTGGAGTTTCCATACCAAATGCCAAAACTACATAACACAGGGAACTCTGGCTAGACAACATAAATTCAAACATCATGCTTTACACTTCTAAGTAGTTTCAAACACTGGCAGATTTCAGACAGATTTCGTTTATTTTTTTTTTTGGTACCACAGAAATACTGACTCTGTCAGGAGCTACACTGACACTGGTGTCTTTTAAGACTGGCCACAAATTCCAGGAGGGGCAACAACTCCATTTAAGACAGAGCAAGACAACTGCCACAGCTGTACTTTTAGAATATCTTCACCCACAGATCTGCATAACTTCATTGTCTCACTGACACGACACAGCAAGGAATACAAAGAAAACAGTTGTATTTTTGATAGGTTAGTAGCATGTCCTTCTAACTATATATAGGGTGCTACCCGTAAGTATCTCTTCTGCTTTAGAATAGGGGAAGAATAAGAACTTATGTGTGTCTCTAATTACTTCTACACCAGTTCAAATAAGCATCATTTCTTTTCCCAGATAAACAATATTCAACCCTTGTACTGATTGCTTCCATTTCAAAACCACAAGATTCTTCCCACTGCAGTTCTGCCATATAGAAATACCTGCCATAGTTACATACACTATTTCTTGTCATAACACAGACTATTACTCGAATTAGCTTCAATACAGTTTATACATTTAATAGCTTGTTTGCTTTCTTATGCTTATAAGCATAAGTGAAGAATCTTCTCACCCCTTCTAAAGGGCTTTTGAAACAAAAGAGTTTATTGTCTCGATCTTGAAACTTTACGAATATGGTCTACAGGAACTCTGACAGATCCTCCACACAAATGATTAATGAATAACTCTTTTTGCAGTAGTTCCATACATTTCCCTCATCTTCCTTGACTATTCTCTTTTTACAGTGCCCACTTTTGGTAATACTAGTTTACAGAGCTAAATATACACATTACTTCTGCATTACAATACTCATTTTAATGACAGTGGAAAGGTAGAAACCACCCTGCTCAAGTTTTCCTCACAGAAACAGATAAAACAAAAAATAATTTTTTTGGGAAATATTATTTATATCACATATTTCATACATACAATTACATATTTTGTATAAATATACAGACAACATTTTCTACATTTATAATATATTATACACACATAATAAAAAAGTTTGTTGTTCGCTCATTTTTCTGCTTCACAAAGTAATGAATTGTGTAATAAATAATGGAAATGGGAAGAAAACAATACAGAACATCCTACATTTTACTGCCATTTTCTTAGGAAATACCTGCATATTGTCAAATAATATAGCAACTAATATAGACTTTTAATTTTAGAACTTTTCAAGAAGCTTTCCAGTCGGCTTCCTCTCACTTTCTTCACTGAACCTGGGGTTAAGTTATGTGCAAGAGCAATAGAAGCATCAAAGTGGCCACCAGAGCAGACAGACAGCCCAATGAAGACAACCACTACTAAATGAACTGTGAATCTGGGGTTTTCACGTTTAAAACTCCACCCTCCCTTTGAGCTTTTGCTCAGACTCCAACACTTAGAAAATGAGTACTGTGGCCATATCTGAACTGCCATATTTTCTAAACAGAAGACTACTCCATATTTGAAACAGAAAGGGTTTTTTTCATTTTATTAGATAATTAACCAGTAAGTACTGAAAAGGAGGACATCTTTCGTGTTGACCAGAAATGACAGCACAATTACAAGAAATCACCAGGCCTCCCTGAAAGACTTCAGAACCAGATGCAGTCAGAACCATTGTGATCAGCAGTCACAATGACGTTTGGTTTTCAACAAAGTCAGGTGTAGTTGTCTTGTTTTTCACATCAAATGAAGTTAACCAGATTTGCTTGATTTTGTAAGTTTTCACGTTGCTTTTCTGTTCATGTATTAGTACCCTACTTCCATCAGTAAGTCAGTCCACACACTTAGGCCACAAACTTTAAAATCTCCATCTTGTGTCTTCAGGAGGTTCAGAACAGCTTGGGTCTGTTCCTTAAGCAGTGTAGATTCCTGACAGAGGCAGCTGAAGTGCTCCCTTAATTCTTCCCAGGTCAATCCAGCTTTGTCAAGGCAATTTTTAATCCACCGTCCCTGCAAGGGGTCATAGAGCAAGTGTCTTCCCCAGCTGGTTAAGAGGTCCAAATAAGGTCTGCCTAACTGGGAATAGTGACCAGCTAGGAAGGCAAGACGGGAACACGGGAGGCAAAGGCAGAAGGCAGAAAATCGCTCCTGGTTGCCCAGCAGCCAGGAAAGCAGGAGCTCGGCAGTGCATGTGTCTCCTGCAGCACTCGCCTGGTACCCGTCTGGGCTGCTCCCATCGCGATCCCTGTCTCCGGGCTGCTGAGCGCCACTCCCCTGCTTGAGCAGAGCCAGCGCCGCCGCCACGACCTCAAAGGCGCGGGGCTGGGGGAGCTGCTCCAGAGCACCGCACAGCCAGCGCAGCCGCCCCGCCGCCTCCCCGGCCTCCTGCCCCTCCTCCCGCAGCCGGCTCAGCAGCAGCTGCGCCTCCGCCTGCAGCTGCGGCTCCGGCCCGGGGGGACGGCGCGGCGGGCGGCGGGGCAGCGCTAGCAGGCGGGCTGCGGCCTTGCGGCGGGCGAGCA